>CAKNXH010058588.1:135774-159639 GCA_932178445.1 Andricus quercusramuli | reverse complement strand
TAGGGACAATGGATATAATACCAATCCGATTTGGCTTTCCGTCCTCCCGGGTTTTTAAAAAAAGACTTGATTGGCCAATCAAGTTCAAGCAGTCCCCACCATGGGGCACTCTGGCCAATCACAGGCATCGTAGAGAATACATATATAAGAACAACATAACCTGAAACTTCAGTTTCAGGTCACCCCTGAAGAAGTGAACTGCAATGTTCACGAAACGTCGGCAACATTCATAGTTTCGCACACGATTGAAACCCGAAAAATCTTTAAATTTTAAATTCTAAAATTTAAATTTATTATATTGAATCATCGTGAAAGTATCAAATCTATTAGTTCTATCACTCTGTTTTGTATTAGTTACATTACAGAATTCCAGCAATGTGACGTATCCTTACAGTAACTCTGTTATAAAACAGTGTGACCTTTATGTTCCGTTCATGGGACACGTGTGACATCCTAGTGATATAACAGTTCTATCACTCTGTTCTATTGCAGTTACATTGCAGAATTCCAGAACTGTATAAATGGTCCCTGTTTGTTATGTAACATTTAAAGAAAGTGTCGGCTGAGATATAAGGTTTGCTGAGCCTGAAAATCTATTACCTTTATTTGGCATCATTGTGGACAAGTATCAGATGGCAACATTTTATTAAAGATGTATCTTATGAATAAAGTGGCTTCAGTATATAGAGACAAAGGTGAAAAAATTATATATAGCTTATACAGGGTGTCCCAGACTCAAGTGTCCGGACTTATATAGCCATATAAAAATTAAAAAAATAAATAGAAAATTCCTTTTCCAAAAATCAGTTGAAGTTTTACTTTTTTAGTTATAAAACATTTAAGCTGGACCAATCAGGAGCGCTGTATAAACAGCCGTGTGTGCGTGAACGGGATTCCAACGTAGTGTTCTCCCGTCGCTAGCCCCACCTTTGCCCTCGCTTCGATAACACTGCGTTGAAATCTCGTTCACGTACACACGGCTGTTTATACGGCGCTCCTGATTGGTCCAGCTTAAATGTTTTATAACTAAAAAAGTAAAACTTCAACTGATTTTTGGAAAAGGAATTTTCTATTTATTTTTTTAATTTTTATATGACTATATAAGTCCGGACACTTGAGTCTGTGACACCCTGTATATAGTGGACAAGGCAATGACATCTTTCATTCGTTTCATACATTTTTCTGTACAAAACAAATAAAAAATAATAGTGTTTTGTCCTCTTTATATAAACTAAATATAACTTCTTCACCTGGGGAAGCTACTACAGTTGTAAACTTGGAGTCTTGTTACCGATATTTACCAACATTAAAGATAGTTTGATGCTTCGTGAGTGTACGGTACGTGTACTGATAATAATACAAAGGCACAATGATATACACGCTTCCACATCGCTATCTAGGAGCTTATAAATTTAGCATTGACATGAATCATCGAATACTTTCAAATATCTCTAAATGTCGGTGAGAGGACTCTACAATATACAGAATCAACCTGTGGCCAATCTACATCCATTAAACGTTCTTTTTGCATTTGAATAATTATTTCAGTGATAGGTATGTTGACCATTTTTTTAAGTGTTTGAAATTCTCAATGAATATTCTTACAATAAAAAACGTTTCAATATTATGACTAGACTTTAGAACTATTTTCTCTATATAGTATTTAAAAACATCCAATATTTCTACAAAAAAATGCTAAAAATTTAAATAAGAAGATTTTTGCTTTCAGTGAATGAAGCACAATGATCCAATGCAGCATGTGGGTCCTAGGGATCCTTGTTCTGACGAATCTATTGGAAATGAGCATCGCCAGTCAAACCGTTTCTCTAGAAGTAGATGAATTGGAAGAATCTAAATCTCTTACCACGAGAAGAAGCTTGCCTGTCAGGTGTTTACTCAAAACGGAGACCGGACCTTGCAAACATTTCATTCACAAGTGGACTTATAACTTCACCGAAGGAAAATGCAGAATTTTTCTCTATGGTGGATGCCTAGGAAACGAAAACAGATTTCACTCCGAAACTGAGTGCCTTTATCATTGTGTCGGTGGCGCAGACCGTAAGTAATTTAATCATAACAGTAGAGATTTAATCTTAAATGCCTTTTTAAGTAAATCATTTATTTACGTAAATATTATTTTGTTGGTCTTACGGTCTTCAATAAAGTAAAAGAAAGGACAGACGAAATTACTAAAGAGTGCGTTTATTAATAATGCTGAAGTTTCGGCTATCACTGCGTGCCTTTTTCAAAGAATCTAAATGAATAATGTATAAATAACAACGCAGTTTGAAATTTGTACACTGAAAAAAAAACTTATTTGAATCGAAGGAAATTTCTTTAATTCAAAGAAATGGTAGAGCAGAATATGGCTGAAGAAATATTTCTTCATATTAAAAAAATATTTTGCTTGGATCTGAGGGACGCCATGCTTAAAGCATAGAAATACTTACTCGACTCTGTAAAATATTCATTGAGCGAAATAGATTTGTTATTGACTGTAATGAGTAAGTATTTGATATGATAGGTGAATTCCGTAATGTAAAGAAGTATGGTGTAAGTTCAAGAAAATAATTATTACATACAAATAAATGTAACTCGGACTGAGTAAAAGTTTTTTTCGAACCAAATATTTGATTCTTTGATTCAAATAAGCGTATTTTTTGGCAAACTAAATATTTCTTTGCAACAAAGAAATTGTTTTCAACGGAAATAAATATTTATTTGTTTCTAAGCTGCGGCATATTGTTTTAAAAAAGGAAGTAATATAGTTGAGAAAATATTAATTGATTCAAAGAACAATTTACGCAAACAGAAAGTTCTCCTATTGTTCAAAAATGTTAAATAGACAAAGTATAAAAATTAAGCAGGCCCATTCTTCGAAAAAAAAGTTAAATGCAATTATAATGATTATAATTCATAATACCAATGCTTAGGAAGACTGATAAACACCAATCACCACATATTTCAGATTATATCTTTGGAAAAAATGTTTCGCTAACTTAAAGACTGGAGAATCCTTTTCTATTGTGAGACTATAAACTCTGCGCACCTGCCGGCATAGTTTTGAACTACTCAGTACAAATAAGGAATTTTACCAACAACGATGCGAAAGCCAGATTCAAGGAAACTAGGTTGTTGGTTTTTATGATATAAATTCCTTGAGTTGATTATCTCATATTCTGAGGCCAAGAAATATTTCTTCATTTCAGAGAAATGGTGCCCAAAGAAATGATTTCTTTGAATCAATGCACGAGTTTGTTACTTCTGAACGACATTCAGTACAATTAGGTAAACGGTTTTCTGGATCAAATGAATACAATCAAAGAAATGCATTTCTTTGATCCAAAAAATTTTTGTCTTATTGTACAAAAAAGTTAAAAGTAAAAGCAATAAAAATACATGTGATTAGTATCTTGTAAGAAGCAAGAGTTTTTCAATTTTGGAGTCAACAAAATGTCAGAATTTTATGGTCAAATTTAAAAATAATTCTAAAATGTTACTCCAATTTAAAAAAACAATTATATAACATCGTATCGTAGAAAAAAGCCTAAAAAATTGAAGAGATTTTTTTAGATAGAGACTAAATCTTAAATAAGAAAAAAAAATCTTTTATAATGTTTTGGGACAAACGACGAACATCTGACAAAATAGACGTAAATTGATTAATACAGAATAAAGGCGTCATCGCAAATGAGGGAAGCGCGATAAAGCAACTAGATTTTAAATTGGTTCTTGATTTTTTATGATACTTTGATATACTTTGTTGACATTCATAATTTCTGTCTGTAAGTTATTAGAAATATTGTGATATTTGTTTATAAAAATGGATTCTATTATTCGTCTTTTATAAGTATTTTTTTCTCTAGCTTCTTTTCTCCAGATACCATGTTATATAATTTTGTTTTCAATTGGAGTCACATTTTAGAATTATTTTTAAATTTAATAATAAACTTTTGAAATTATTTCACTTCAAAATCGACAAATTCTTGTTTCTTACAAGATACTAATCAATTGGATTTTTATTTCTTTTACTTATAATTTTTTTGTACAAATTTGAAACTTTTATTATTTATATATTATTTAATTAGAATCTTTGAAAAAGGCACGCAGTGATAGCCAAAACGTCAGCATGATTAATAAACGAACTCTTTAGTAATTTCGTTTGTTATTTCTTTTACTTTATTGTAGACCGTAAGACATACAAAATAATACTTACGCATATTTAAATTGACGGTCGAAGAAACGCTTGATTTGATTCTTTTCAAATCTGATTGTTAAATCATTTATCATCTGAATTTAATAATTCTACTGATATTACTATATCTTAAATAAATTCTAATAATGAGACTCACATTTCGCGCCGTGGATTGGAGCCTTTTAGTTCTGACCCAAGTTTAGAGGGATCCTCAAGCGCTTGGGTTCGGTGTCAAATTTTGATCCACAACTACATCAAGTCGATGCAATGGAAAAAATAACTTCACATCTACGTTCGAAGATTTAAATGTAGTTGTAATCTTTATGTGATATCTAGTTATGTAGTTGTCTACTGTTTCTTCATTGTGCAACGCGCTTTGATCCACTTTTGGATCAAGATTTAACACCTTGGGATTAAGGGTATAAGTTTTTAAAATTTCAAGTTCGGTCCAGACCTTTAAAGACTCAAAGGGCCCACGTCTGAGTGGGACACTCAAAAATTTGCAAAGGCTTGTCTCTGAACCTTTTAGTAAAAAATGTTGAGGGACTGGTTCAGAGCCGAATCCTTACTAGGTGGGGTGAAAAGTCTGCAAAATACTCCTCCAGGGCGTCGATGATTTCCTCGCGTGAACTGAATTTTTTATTGATGGGCCATCTTTTGAGGTTTGGGAAGAGATAATAGTCTGAGGGAACCAAATCGGGCGAATACAGTGGATGCGGAAGCAATTAGAGCCCTAAATCATTGATTTTAGCCGTGGTTGCGATGCTCTTGTGCGCGGCACCCAGCGGCAGGATAACTTTTTTATATGCAGAATCTCGCCCAAAATATGGCGTGTGCGCTCAGTACTAATCTTTGTGGCATCTGATAGCTCACGTACCTTCACTTTCCGGTTAGCCAACACCATTTCATGTATTTTTTTGACATTGTCCTCTGTAACCGCATCGGAGGGCCTGCTGCTGCCGACTTTATCGGTAGTGGGGTTGCAGCCACCACGAAACTCTCGAAACCATAGTATTTGACGGTGTAATCTGACGGAGCATTAGCCCCATAATATTTATCCAACTTTTCTTTTGTTTCCTTCGCCGTTTTGCCTCTCAAAAAATAATGTTTTATGAGAGAACGAAAATCTTTTTGTCCATACTCAACATGATGGGAAACACTTCAACAACAATCAGCTGTCAAAACAAAACTAAGGCCAGTATCGCACTGAAATTTGGTATGTCTGCCTGAATAGGAACGGACTACAAGGCACCATAAACTTTTTTGCAGTAGCAGCGCATTCTGGCGGTCAAGGAGGTTACTTTTCACCCCACCTAGTAGCTAACGATTTAACACTAGAAGTACCGGGCTGGGTCAATTGACCCCTTTCGAGATTTATAGTGGTAAATCTCCGAAACGGTTGCTTACAGATAGATGGTGTTCACTGAATTTTAATTATTTATAAATAGGAGTATTTGAAATTTTTTTTGGAAATATTGGATGCGCACTTAAAAAAAAAAATCAAGTTTTTATAGTCTGTTACCGGCAGGGGTCAATTGACCCCTATCGCGTTTTGGCTGGTATTTCATTTCAAAACATTTTAGGACTATCAGTTCTACTACAGGTGTATAACATTCTTCGTTTATAGTGAAGCGCTGGGAATAACCACATTTGCAGTAAGTTGGAATGCACGGCGTATACTAGGATCCGGGATTGCAGCGTCACCAAGCGATTTAGCTTGCTGTTGCAGTAGCAGCAGAAGCGACGTCGGTAGGATTACGCTGGGGTAGGCGAGCATTTTCACTTCTTTGTGACTCTGTACTCTTTTCCACTTATATTAACGATGTAATTATGTAATATAGCATACTTCTAGCATTAACTTTTGACGGTAGAAACTGTTTAAAATCATTATTTGTCACCCAACGCAGGTAGGGGTCAATTGACCCCTCGTGGTAACCAAAGGTGGCAGAAAATCCCGGTACTTCTAGTGTTAAACTTGGCTTCAAGCAGCGTATATTCTAGTGGTCAGTATTAACCAAAAGATCAGTGTGATATGAAAAACGGACTCTGTATTTGTTAATAAAAATAATAAAATATATATGTTTTTGTGAAGAAGGGTGAAAATATAGATTTATAGTTTTCTATTAGAAATCATAATTCAAAGTCTATCAAAGTCTATTTGGTGATATTATACATAGGCCACTGAAGTGACCAAAAGTTGTTATACTTTATACCATATCGATAAAGTTTCATCTATATATGCAAATAAAGGTACAAAATGATCCTCATGGCAAGTGGCGTATAATGCACGGTTCTAGAGCACGTTTCAATTGCAGATCTGAATTACCATAAAAAAACTCTGTAAATACTGATTACTGGTGCGCGGTCCATTTGAAAATACTCACTTCAATGAATTTTTTTTTATCATGTTAGGAAAGTGAATCGCCCATCGGACGCTGTGGAAATTTTTTTCGAAGATACCTTGGGTCGGAGCTGAAAGGTTCTGATTACTGAAAAGTACACAATATCGTAATACTTACCTGTTTTATCATTTTTAGACATATTACCTTCCTATATGGTAACCAAAGGTAGTGTTTTTGTAACAACAAGTACTCCTACAACGAGTACTCCATCTACAACTACGATAAGCAGACCAGTTCCTACTTTCACACCTCCGAAACCTACAAAACCTCCTGTACCAAAGCACAAACGAGAAAAGGTAGACAAAAAAATTTTTCACAATATTTAAAATTTAATTTTTAAGAATAGAAGAAATATCTCGTGTAAACATTTAAACCGAGCCCTGACCGCATCCCTGCTGATTTTCCTGCATAACATTCAGGCCTCAGTCATGTAGAGCCTACAGTGAGAGAAAGTCCCATTTGGTGTTGTGGTGAAAAATCTATAGAAACCTATCAAGCTGACATATTTTTATGACCTCATTGAGGCCTCAGGGAGGCAAGGAACAATAAAAAATTGCGAAATTTTAATAGATTCTTTCATTCACGGGGCAGAATATGTCCTACATGGAGAAACCCAAACACCATTGATTCTTGCGTTTGACACGACTCATTGGTGTTTGTCTTGAAAAAAGCGTCTTAACACCACTGCACGCTGCGTACTAGGGTGGCCCTTATTTTTCACTTTTCAAATTTCTCTGCTCTCATCCCCCAGTTTCGTTTGAATGCCCAAAGAAAAAATCTCAAAAATTGAGAAAAATCGGTTAATATTTAGGGGTCGCGCAAAGACCATGAAGTTTCCCATTGATTTAACATGGGAAAAAGTCAGCTTTTTGTAAATCTAATAATTAAACGCGATAATATGTTACAAATAATTCCGTGTTTTAATATATTGTTCAGAACTCATCAGAGAATAAAAATCAATCATAAATTTTGATGTTGAATAATTTTAAGCCACTCTTATGGGTCCCCAAAGAAAACCCGTTTAGTGACATATGTGAATTTTACGTAATATTGCGGTTTATTGACGCTTTTTAAAAGTTTTTTGAGAATAAATAATCATTGATCAGTAATTTACGAATACCCAGTCATTCGTTAACTAATATTCAATCGTTTAAACAATTTTTCATTTGTTTAAAAATTTAAGAGTATTCTTAAAAAGCAAAGTAGAACATTAAAAATATTTCAGTCTTTCGAAAAATAGCACACAAAAACATTTAAACAAAAAAATTGTTTGAAAATTTCAATTTGTTTAAACATTCACGATTATTCATAATAAACAAATTATTTTATTGTTATTATCGATTAAATGACTCATAAAGTCTAGAAAATACGTTCATTTCGCGAGTTGACTGAAAAAAAAAATTTAAAGAAATCAAAAATTTGTTAAACAATTGAATATTAGTTTACAAATGACTGAATATTCGTGAATTAATGATCAATGATTATTTATTTTTAAAAAACTTTTAAAAGCGGCAAGAAACCGCAATATTACGTAAAATTCACATTTGTCACTTATGGTTTCTTCTTTTAGGACCCATAAGAGTGGCTTAAAATTATTCAACATCAAAATTCATGATTGATTCTTATTCTCTGATGAGTTCTGAACAATATATTAGAACATGGAATTATTTGTAACATATTATCGCGTTTAAATATTAGATTTACAAAAAGCTGACTTTTTCCCATTTTAAATCAATGGGAACCTTCATGGTCTTTGCGTGACCCCTAAATATTAACCGATTTTGTTCAAATTTGGAGATTTTTTTTTTTTTTGGGCATTCGAACAAAACTGAGGGGTGAGAACAGAGAAATTCGAGAAAAAAAATCCACCAAGTATAAATAAGAACCACCCTACTGCGTACGCACGATTCATTAGTGTACACGCAGTGGCCAGTGATGCCTTACACAATGAAAATCGAAACACGACTCTGTCGTTCGTGCGCGCCCTTGTAGTGCGTCTACGCATTAATAGTTCATGCCTACGCGGCACTCACCAATGTGCAAAACAGTGCGCATACTAATGAGTGTTGCGCATTGCGGTCTTTGAAAAATCTGACAGACATGACCAATATGAACAATTAAACACAAATATTAGAAAAAACTATTTTGAGATAAGTATACCTTTATGCTCGAGTATTTCATTGTTTAGAACTGTTTCAAACTATAGTTTGAAACAGTTCTAAACAATTAAATACAATAAATTATACAACAACGAAATTCAAAGCACTTATGTAGAATACTTGTAGACAGCTATCAATATATTAATAGCGATAATCTATTAATACACGGAGAAAATTTGGTCAGGAAACTTTACCAAACTTTTGAGTACAATTGGGATATATGAACTAAAAGGAGAATGTTTGACATTATTGTAATAATTTGTGACGCGCGAAAGGTTAAATAATACATGGCAGTTCGGTAAACTTTAATAGCACAGATTAAAGTTTCTAAATGTACAGTAAAGATTTCCAAAAGTAAACATTAATGCACGTGATGTAATTATTAATAACTATTTTGTCATACATTGAGGAAAAATGGGTTAAAATTTCATATTAGTTAAGTGAAGTTTGCAAATGAAAAGTCAAGTAAACTTCAAATTATGCAATGCTAATGATTCTCTTAGAGTCGTTTATAGAATGGCAAATTTCGGTGAATCTTTCCAAGTAAAAAATGTATTATTTACTCGAAAGTTTGGTAAAGTTTAAAATGAATTCTAGAGAAAAATTGATTTTGGTTGTGTTATTATTTCCTCCACATTGTATGAAAGTTTATCCGCTGTGGAAGAGATTTTCATTTTTGCTATGTTAGACTTTATTCGACATTTGGGTAAACGGACATTCGAGTCGCAGTCGCCCGGAATCTCCTACCACCTCCCTAATCTTGCAGGATTGTATACAAGTATTGAGCACCTCGAAGATATTTAAAATTTTGTAAATTATGAATAAGGTGTTAAATTTTCAACCTATTTTTAGTCCTTGTTGGCATTTAGCATTTGATAATGAATATTAGTTTTACGATTGCAAAATAAAATTAGAGTTTATTTAAGAAGGTTACTACAAAGTTGATTACCATGGATGGAAGTTCACGTCCCTGGCGTAAACCACAGTGATGCCATTTCAGTGCTTTTTGCCATGTTAGTGGTTTTCCTACAAAATTTGTAGTTTTTTTCTTCATTTAGTGGGATGAAAAATTATATTTCAATGAGAATAAAAAATCCTGGGTCCAAACAAATAATCCTATTCCGAGAAAATCAAAATTGAAATTCGCGGTATCACGAAAAAAAGAAAGTATATATTTTTGTCGTTGCATGATGAAAATTAAAAAAAAAAAATACTAGAAGGTTGAAAAAATTAATACTTCGTTAAAATTTGAACTAAATGTGAACGTAGATTTTATTGAATTTTGTTTTTAAATTATTGTGTCAATAAATGAGATTCCGAAAAAAATATTTTCACCATAACTCTTACTATAGGGTGATTTTGCAAATTTTTGTAATGATAACAGAAATTTCAATTTCAAATTTTAAAAATAAAAAATAAAAATTTTTAAAAGCAATTTCTTAAACTGAAATTTTTCATACGAAAAACTGAATAAAAATATTTTATCAAATTTACGTCGCTATATAATTTTATTTTGAGAATTCTTCAGCTAAAGTCGCTTTTGCTATCTTTTGAAACATCTTTTTACCCTACAGTTTAATAAAGGTTTTTGTCAACATCGTAAAAATCTTTAAAGAATGTATGAATAATTAACTAAAAACAATGTTTTAAATAATTTTGTAGTTTTACTCAGTGTAATTGAAAAAATTTTGCTTCTACAGGAAATTGTATGTAATTTGATTAATTATAATAACATTTTATGTAAGTTGTCAATTGCAGTATTCACCAAAGAGTAACTCTTTCAATTGTGCATTGCGTACCTACAAGAAATTATGTAATTTTTTGCAGATTTAATCAAATTTACTGATAAGGACCACCATTGTGTACCAAAACGTTTGAAAAAATTCAATAATTTTCAATTTATTTTACCCTAAAGCCAAAAGTGAACAACAAAATTCTCAAAGAAAGTCACAATTTAATACATATTATTTTTATACAATGTATGCCAAATTCTCGACAAAAAACACTAATGTAACCTAAAGTTGTTCAAAATCCTAAGTTTCATTTTTAAGAAAAATGATTTTTATTTGAAATAGCCGATTTCTGGCAAAAAGTGTAAACATAACCTTAAATTGTTAAAAAATCGTGAATCTTCTTTGAAACCTTTATCGGCATTTCCGGTGAAAATCACTAGCCTAAAACCTATAATTAAACAAAAGTTTTCATCTTCTTCGAAATCTAATGATTTTTTATTAAAAATACCGATTTTTCACTAAAAACGCGATTTTTAGTGTAGAACACCAACATAACCTGAAATGGTTAAAAAGTTTTAAATCTTCTTGGAAATGTTTGAAACATAATTCATTTTAAACAAATAAGTCATTTGTTTTAAATTTAATGACTTGTGAAAAATATCGATTTCAGATGAAACACGTGAACATAAGCTATAGTTGTTGAAAAATGGTACATATTCTTAAAAATCGAATAACTTTTTATCAAAGATACTAATAATTCCCAATAAAAACACAAACATAAAATAACAGAAAATTATTGGGAATTGTAGATATTTTCCAAAATCCAGTGACTTTTCGGCAAGATCACCGATTTTTTATGAAAGTTAATATTACTTGGAACTGTTCAAAAATTCGCGATTCTATTTAGCTATAGTGATTTTTGTTTTATAATACCAATTTTTGGTAGAAAACGTTAACCTAACTTAAAATTGTTAAAAATCGGAAATCTTGATGCTTGTTGTTTAAAAATGCTAATTTACAATTTAAAAAAAAAATTACACAACCTAAAATTTTAAATAAATTTCAAGTCTTCTTCGAAATGTTCTGATGTCATAATATTTTTTATCCGGCGAAAAGTACTAATATGAAAGATGTGTAATATTTTCAACAATTTATTAGACAATTTGAAATTTCTAAGTTAATTGCTTAAAATTAATGAATATTCGAAAAGCACAATTCGCTTTAGGTAAAAGTCATATGATTTTCATTCAATTAAAATTTACAGAAGCTCATTCTACTCCTTGAAAGGTTCTTTACAATGATATTCATCACGTTTTTAGGAAATATCATATAGTAAATTGTTTTATTTAAAACATGACTGAATGCAAATAACTGTATGGATTATTTTTAGATAAAATAATTTCCATAGAAACAAGACGAATATAATTGTAATGAAACTTTGAAGTAATGGAATGAGCTTTTGTAAATTAAAATGGAATGAAAATGATGCAAAAACAGAAATAGTTATGCAATTTTTTTTGAAAACACGTTTTATTGGCTTAAAAATTCTCTAAAGTTCTACCTGACATTGTGGTGAAAGGATATATCCAAATTCGAACCGATAGTGGGGTTTTATCTCGATAATCTGTGATCAACCATACGAAAATTTAAATCTTTGTATATGATTATATCCTCTTATTGTATTAAATACAAAAGAAAAATAAACTGAATATTTTGTATACAAGTAACGCTGTGATAATGTAAAATCCATTTTTTTAAGGAAACGACTTTTTCTATTTAATTTTTCACTTTTCAGCATTCTATTTGTTTCTTCAAGCATTTGTATAATCTTCCAGGCATGTTTTATGTTGACTGGGATTTTAGAAAATAAAATAAAAAATCCATAGACTAGCACGGTTTCGACAGCACTCTATTTTTGACGAGCTGTCTCTCGGAAAATTTTTACTTTTTTGAGAATTTGTTTATTGATATCTCTAGAGCAGCATCAAATCTCAAATGTAATTTCTATTTTTTTTTATCATTCGATTTTGGAGATGGTTTTTTTCTCTCTCCTGAAAAATTTGTCCCGACGGACTTTCATGCTTTTGCCGCCACACTCTTCATTTATAGATCTAATTTCCAAAAAGATACAAAGAATGTCAAGTAATGAAAAGTCAAATAACAGAAATGAAGAATAACTGAAGTACATCAATTTTAAATGTGGTCAAAGAGAGAAAAAGTTAAGTAAATCCCATCTTGTGTCAAGTTGTTTTATTTTTTATATTGACATGTTTTATGAGTGATTGCCGTAAAGTTGACAATTTTAGACAACAGAATTCTCAAACCACCTAAAATATTTTGAAAAAAATCAGGATAACCCTAGAGAGTATAAAAATATTAAAATAAAATATCATGGAACGTATTTGTGATGGATAAGAATTTTAGACAAAAAACCTGTGGGAGAGACTTTAAGTTGATTTTGAAAATCCTTAACTCAAAAATATTTAACTATACTTTTAATTTTTAGCTTTTCCAAGTTAATATAAGTAACATCTGTAAATTTCAAATATTTAAAAAATGCTGTAAATATTATTTGACAATTTTTCATTTTAAATTTGTAGCTTCTAAAGCAAGTCGTAAAAAATTTGGAAACTTTATTAAATTTTGCTTTGATATAATTTCAATACCTTACTCAGATAATATTAGAATCAAGTTATTATTCAAAGAAAATGTGGAAAATGACTCAGACTTAAAGTGGCAATTACAAACTACATATTTCAAAAAATATAGATCTTATAAATCTTTTTATGAAAACTTTAGTCACGGCACTGGACGTTTCTCACAAACGCTGATACCGTCGTCGTTCCTCGGCATCGTTCGGGACAGTGCGTATTCAGAATAAATCATAGTGTTAACGTCAAGTTTAAAGTAACCATGCCGAGAGTTTGGTATTTACAGTATTAGACAAACTGAAATCATATGAAACCTTTTGAATCGCGTGAAATCGTATGGTTAAGGTTTGTCTGATTCGAGAGTGAACAGGCCTTGTTTTTGCTCGCAGCGCATGGGCTAATTCGTTTTTCCGCTGAGAAATAAGCAACCCTCTTTTGCTCCGACTCTTTTTTTAGTCCGCTTTTGCTATCAGCCCCTCAAATATTCTTAAACTAACTTCAAAAAAGCTAATTGGCTTCATCCCATCAGGTTCCACTAATTTTAACTGTTGACAATTTATTACACGTAGATACAAAGGACCACGCTCCTATAAACCTTTATGTTTGGACATAAACGTGCACAGTTGGGCAAGTTCCATCTGTGCACATGGACAGTTGGGCAAGTGACATCTGTGCATGTGCACAGTTGTGAAAGTTCCATTTGTGCATGTGCACAGTTTGGCAAGTTACATATGTGCACGTGCAGAACTGGTCTGAATCCTTTCTCTAATACTTTCTCAAGTCCATCGCATGAAACTGTCTCTTTCTTGACCTGTACTGATATTTTCGAGAATATGGGTATTCCTTGCAATCTTCTTCTTCACGTTGTACGACCCTTCATAAGAAGTGGTAGAAATTTCTCCACTCTCACTTCCAGTGCGTTAGAGACATTGCACACCTTCACAAGTACTTTCTCGCTCGGGCAGTAAACTCACCCGCGGGAAAAATCTGCTTCTTTCGCCACTTGTTAAATAATGTACTATAATTTTCTCCAAACATGAATAACAAGCATTTTGCCTATCCGGAGGTAAGAATGATCTGAAGAAGCGTGCTAACTGGCTATTTACTCTCTCCACCATGTTTTCTTGTGAGTATCTCACTGAGCTTAAAACCATTTTGGTATTCTTCTCGCGCAGTGCTTTGTCCAAATATTTACTGGTAAACTGTGTGCCTCGGCCGGAGAGTACACTTCTTGGCTACCCCACCTGCGATATAGATACATCCAGCTTCTTTACCCATATTTCGCTAATTGCTTTTCGAACGGGATATATTTTGTGAAATTGGTGAATTTATCGATTATAACTAATATGTGCTGATATCCATAGGTAGTCTTTGGTAATAGGACAACAAAATTAATTGATATTAGTCTTAAAGTTTCCTGAGGCTGCAACGTTTTTATTGTTACTGATTGTGCCGTCGCTGCTACTTTATTTCTTTGACACGAATCACATGTTCTCAGAATCTTTCTCATTGCTCTCGCTAAATGTGGGTAATGAAAATGTTTAGATAGTAATTTATAAGTTTTTCTTGGACCAACGTGTCTATAAGCCTCGAGACATTCCTATATTATTTTTTGAATGTTGTTTCCGCGAAATGAATCTTTAATCCATCTTGTGTCTTGTGAATAATAATTTATTCTTGTACAGCGCAGTTTTTGTCTTTCATTGCAGGTCCTTTTAAATTTTCTATAAGATCGTATATTTTCCAGTTTTCCTTTTGTTTTTTCCTCATATTCATCGAGTCATCCTGTAGGGTCTCTGAAATTCACATTTCAGGTTATGAGTTATCAGTTCGCATGTTCCTTTCACTTTGTATCAATCTTTATCCACGTGCACGCGACTGAGTAGGTCCGCAGCTATGTTTTTTCCCCGGACAATCCTCAATTGTGACTTGATAGTGTTGTATCACCAGCATCCAACGTACTAGTCTCGCGTTCCTGAAATGACAAGTCTTCAAAAAAGTTAAGCCCATATGATCGGTCCTATGATTTTTGATCCAGCTAAGCAAGTCTAAAATTTCTTCAAATCCCATACGATCGCCAATAGTTCTCTCTTTGTTGTTTATTTTTCTGTATTTACTCCTTTCTAATAGGAGAGAGTGGGGAGTTGTGGGCCACGCTTTGTTTTCAAGACGTAACTTCTATGAACATCGGTAAATTGTCAATGTATGAACTGGTATTTGTAGTAAGCTTCTCAATACATCAACTGGAGACCACAATTAATAAAATTCGTTAATGCGCGAAAAATATTTAGGATGACGTAAATCTTATAAAAATCGATATTTGTGATTTTGGTGGGGAGTTGTGGGCCATGACAAACAATGAAAGAAAATGGCATATTCCAGTAGTCTATGTTTATTAAAGTTGCAGTAAATAAAAATTAATGATTTTAAAAAGATTGAAAAAAAATCATTCTGATTCACAATGTATGGAAGTGTAATATCCGGTCCTCATGTTGGCACATTCCAAGTGCACAGCACGATCGCACATCTTGCAGTGAACTATGCTGTTCTGATTTAAAATCTGTGGCATTGTACCCTTGCAGATAATACAAAAGTCTTTTCAGAACAAGAGAAAAGAAGTTTCACTTAAAAAATTGGAATACGCAATAAGAAAGTTTGGCCCACGACTCCCCACTAATGGTGGACCATAATTCCCCACAGCCGACATTTACGAAATGACCGAAATGCCATACACACAATGAATGTTTCACCGAAATTGTTTGATTGAATTTAAAGCCTATTGCTCAAGAAATATTTTGCAATAACGTGCCTTTGAAATCTGCTGTAGAACGAGACTTCGAATATCAACCACTTGAGTTGTACACAAACTACTATTTTGATTTCTTTAATCAACAATGTCAAAATACTAACTACGCGTGTTGAGACTATGACTCGAGTAAAAAAAAAATTAAGCTCACACAAAGAGAGTCTTTTGGTAGTGGTTAAAGCAGTTCTACCACCCACAACATGGCGGAGATTGAGGTGGACCACGACTTCCCACGGCCCACAACTCCCCACCGTCCCCTACAATATTGCTTCAAGTGTGTAGTCATTGGTGTCCGTTTTCAGGTAATATTCTTTTCTTGGATCGGGAAAGTATAATATTGTTAATTCGCAGAAAAGTCGCTTGATTTTCTCGAAGCTTGCTTGCATTTTTATCCTTTTCGTAAGGAGCTCCGTACTTGATAATGGTCAGTAGTGACAGGGTGTTCTCTGCATGTCGATTACTGAATTTTTAATAGAAATTTATCAAACCGAGGAATCTTCTTTCTGGATCCAGTCTTATTCTTTGTGTTGTTAATCCATATCCAAGAAATTTTGTCTTTTTAAAAAAGTAAGACTTTCCCACGTTCAGTATACGATAGGTAAGAACGGATGTTTGTTTTGAGCTTTCAGTACCGCATATACTACACTATAATATGATATCCGTATCATAAATTGACATCGATTTTGATCTATCACTTGTGGTTTACGCGATTTTTATTCATAATAATAACAATAACATAATTTATGTTTGGAACGTTCCAGTGGAACTTTCCTGGAACGTTCCTAAGCGGCGGACATTTCACACGTTCCGGGAATGTTCCTGGAGCGGTCCGTGCTATTAGGGTAGTGTTCTCTGGTGACTTCTCCAGAAAACACAAAATTTTTCTGGACTTTTTCTACAGTTCATAAAAGGAGGTGGGACTTGAATGATCCTGTCTCCCGGAAAAGTTTGAAAAACACCGCGTTCCGGTCAGTCCATTCCGGATCATATGGAGCCCTATATAAGTTATAAGCATCTTGTACGTTTTCTATGCGATGTTTGCCGCCTTAAGGTGATTTTGAAATTGACATTTTATAAATCCACAAATTATATTGACGTCTCTCCATTTATGAAGACAGCACGAAATTGGGGGTCACAGATGTCAGCTCTCCCGTATCTAGCGCCGACAGCGCCCCTTCAGTGAGAATGGGCATTAAAAATTATTCGGCTATCTATAGTCGTTTCTACCAATTACATTAATTACGTAGACCTTGAGTGACTAGATCCTAAATACGGGAAACCTTGAGATCTATGAGCATTTTCGCATTGTTTTCCGTTCGAGCCGACAGCAGAAGAGACGTCTGCTTATATTACTTCATGTTTTTTGTTCAACTTATAATCAGCCCGGGAAAACTGCCCAGGTGTCTCATGTAATCTGCGAAATCAAAATGCCGTGAGAGTTGAAAGTGGCCGAAGGTGGCGATGATTGTTCGTAGGTCCAAGAAGAGCTGAATTGCATGGGCGAAGTAAAGAAAATTGTGATTGTGATCATAAAAAGTATATCAATATTAAATTTTCCTACTAAGTAATTAGTTTGAATATTACTACCCATATTAAGCCATTTTAAAAGTACCAGAAAGTAAAAGAACTTAATAAATATGGGTAAATAATTCTCAGATTTGGAGGGAAATTTGAATTTTAAAATGATATTAACGATAAACTTCAATGAATACTTATAAATAATCAATAATAATTAAAATTATTGATACGTATGTATGTATACTATTAAGCCATTCTCCTTTCGGGGTAGGCGTGACACTACCCGGTTCTGGTAATGTTTCTAGGTGGATAGTTTCTTGTAGTAAAGAACTACAAGTGTGGGCTCACCACACCCACGATATAATTGCAAAATATTCATAATTATATATTGTATAAATTCGTGGCCTTAGAATCAAGGAGTTCATTTTCACTTTTTTGTCAAAATTCAGATTTCTATGTCAATAAATAATTTGAGGTATTCGGCACAGGTGAAAGTAATAAAAATGTCGGTATAGTTTCTTAAATAATACAAATTTGTGATTAAAAGTATCTTTAACCTTATTTAACCTACTTTTTATGAAACACAATATATGTCCAGCTTATTTAAGAAGGACAGTAGAGAGTGTAAAAGTTCCATCTCTTCATGGTTTGTCATAATTTTAAACTAAAAAGTTTCATCTTAAAAATCCATAATTTATTATAGAACACTCAAAGGGTGTTTATTCACAAATCTTCCATAAATGTTCTAATTATTCTATTCGGGAACAGATTTAAACTAGCTGTGAATTCGATCTCGAGTGTTTCCACTTTGTTCGTATTTATAATTATATGGTGCTCATTTCACGAGCACTTTGCTTCCCGTTAGCAAATGTATTAGCTTCCTCATATAGGAAGCATTAGTTATTTTTTTCAATAATAGACGAACCAAAGACTTCATTTTGCTCAATTTAAAAATAGAAATTCACAACAACAAAAGCACAAAGTTACAAAATAATACAAAAAATGTCTTGCATACAAAGACAAATCAGAAAAATCAAATCTTGAATTGAAAATGATAATTTTTTGAGCTGGAAAAGGGAAAGGAAAAGTTCTGTCGCACCGTATCCCTTTCCCAGCTTTATGATTTCTTTACAAAAGTTGTCAGAATTACCCTATTTGAAAATTTATGAACAAAGAGTCTTTTCCATTCATGCGTCAACTTTGAATTATGTCGATGAAACAAGTTTTTCTGTTTAAAACTGATGACTCAGATATTATAAATGAGCATAACTTCCATAATCTTCAATAAAGTGTATTATTTTCAAACTTTTTCTCGGGTGAACTCGGTTTTTCGTCATAGCCACGGACTAAGTCAAGTGACTGATGAGATGAAGATGTTATAAGTTATTTCAATACGTTGTTTGAAATCATTTACGATAATGTTGTAGGTAGAAAATTAGAAGCATGGTGTAGTTTGCAGTTTGGCTTTGCCGCTGTTATCCTTACACTGCGGCCGTGAGTGTTGAAGGTGATACCAGTCGCCTCTGGATGCTTTCTTAGAGCTACCATGTATCACGCCATCGGTTCTTAGTCACTTGCTTCCTGATGGTCTACGAAGTTTCTCACAATGCGACAGGTGTTTAATAAAACCGCTTTTTGAGCTGCCGCCAGTACCCTACTGACTCCTAAATGTTGAAGATGTTCAGTGCATCTTGCGTGCATATTGCCTGTAGCCGAAATCACAATAGGATGAATGGATGCATGTTTCACATTCCTCCATATTTCCTTAACTTCATGCCTTAGCTCGCCATACCTACGAATCTTGTTTGTATAGGTTGCCTGCAAATTTCGGTTAAGCGGACAAGCAATGTCGATGATGTAGACTCTTCCACCTTTTTTCTCTCGCATCACGATGTCAGGTCGATTGGTTCGGATGTAATGATCCGTCTGGACAGTGACATCCCAATATAAGATGTAATCTTCATTTTCTAAAACGGACATTGGAATGTATCTATAGAAAGGCATCCATTCTGTTAAGAGTCCTAGGTTTAGGGCAAGTTGTTGATGTATAATGCCCGCCACATCATTATGTCTGTGCGTATATTCTCTTTGAGCCATTACGCGACAACCATCAATAATGTGCTGAATGGATTCGTTGGTATCTCCACATAATCGGCACCGGTCAACCACGTCTTGATGTAACACGTGTTTCCTTCCGTTTCTGGATACAGGAGTCCCTTTCTCAGCCAAATATTGGATGCCTCACTATCCACTTCATATTGATCTAGCGTTTCGGGGTGTTCGCTGTGGATGGCATTCTGTCTCCATTGCGTTTCTAATTCCTCTATGGTTTCTGCCCCGATATTCAAGGCCTCCTCTAAGGAAAAATTCAAGGGCGTGTAGTCAAGATCCGCTTTACAGATGGTGTTGTAAAGTGTAAAATCTCGCTTGCTGTTAAAATAGTCTCGCCACTGTATAACTTGTGACTCACACAGTTTTCTGACATCTACAATGCCCCTACCCCCTCTATGTCGTGGTAGAACTACCCCTTCAATCGCCGAATTACTGTGGTGCATTCGGTGTTTCGTCATTTCTACGCGGATGATTCTGCTTAATCGGTCGAGGTCAGTGTTCGACCATTTGATGAGCCCAAAGGAGTACGTGAGAACAGGGATGGCAAAGGTGTTGATTGCCCTGATCTTGTTTGCCGAGTAAAGAGAAATCTTCAGAACCAATCTGAGTCTTTTCGTGAAGGCAGTCGTTAGGCTTTTCTTCACTATCGTATGCTGAATACCCTTAGATTCGAGAATACCCAGGTATTTATATGAGTCGCCCTCAGTCATTGCCTTGATGTAATTCCCGAAATTGTTCTCTATCTCTGCGGTTCCTAATTCTCCTCCGGTTAAATGCACTGTTCGGCATTTATCTGGTCCAAACTCCATGTTGATATCATTGAAAAACTACTTTGTAAAATCAATCACTTGCTGCAGTTTCTCGTCCCAACTAGCGTATAGCTTCGGGTCATCCATGTATAGAAGATGAGTCACTTGATGACCATCCTCATTATCATTTACTCGGAACCCATGAGACATGCTATTTAAGGTTTCGCTCAGTGGGTTAAACGCTAAACAGAACCATAATGCACTGAAGGAGTCTCCTTGGAATATACCCGTCGTAATGCGTATTGTTCTAGTTATCCTTGGTTGTCCATGATCAAAATACTTGATTCTTGTACCCCAAAGCATCAACGCACGACTCAGGAAGTCAATGATGCGTGGACAAATTTTGTATACTTTTAAGACTTCAAGCAAATAGTCATGTGATACGGAAGGAAACGCTTGCTTGTAGTCAATGTATGCCATGTGCAAGTTCCTTTGGTGTTTACGAGCTTGCGTCATGGCAACAGCGTCTATGGTGACTAGGTCTTTACTGCCTCGGGATTTCTTACAACATCCTTTTTGTTTTTCTGTAAGGATGTCATTCTCGTCACAGTGAGAATATACCTTATCTGCTATGATAGCTGTAAGACATTTATATATTGTTGGAAGACAGGCTATCGGTCGAAATTCAGATGAATTTTGAGCGTCTGGTTTTTTAGGCAACATATACGTAGTACCCTGCAGCATAAAGCCTGGCATCAGATCTGGATGTTCGATGATCTTCTGCAAACACCGTGCCAACGCAGGATGCACACTAGTCAGGTACTTATTCCAGAAATTGTGCACCATGTCCGGACCTGGAGCTTTCCAGTTACATACTTTTTTCAAAACCGCTGAAACATCTAAAGCTGTGATGATCGTCAGCTCCACTTCAGGGTTATTGCTTGCTCTTGCTTTCTCTAGTTGGAACCAAGCAGTGTCCAAATTGCTTTTGTTTTTCCCCAAACGTCTGACCAATAGTTAGTCATTTCTTCCAATTGAGGGACTTCGGTGTCTTGCTAGTTATTTTGCTTTACACTCTGTTCACGATAGAACCTTCTTTCGTCTGTCTGAAAGGTTCGATTTTGTTGCCTTCTTGCACTACTTTTCTTGTACCGACGCAGTCTAGCAGTAAGAACATCAAGTCTCTGCCGCTGGGAGTCTATAATCTCATCCAATATTGCTGGTGTCAATGTCTCGATGTACCGAGGGTGGATGATTTTAGTAACATGGTGTATCAGCTTTCTGGTTCGATTTCCTTTTTTATATTGAGTCAGTCGACCCAATTTGCACCTTACTTTGCTGACATCCATATCCAACCTGAACTTCCATGGCGAATCTCGCTCCTGTCTTGAGGCGAAGACTGCATTTATAGGCCTTGTTATGTGGCCCAACGTTCTAACGGTTGCCACAGCTGCGCAGTATACAAGAGTTTGCACCTCTAACGCATTTTGTGTTGCGTTCAAATGCATAGGTAAAACCTTGCTGTTTAGGTGTTCTATTAGTGCACGCAGATCATTTGTGATGTTCATCTTGGGCAGTGAATGCCTTCGTATTGGTTCTACATGTCTGAACTCTAGTAGAGCATGACCAAAGTTCCTTTCAAGGTGCTGTAGATTTTCTGGGACTTCGATGTTTATATCATCGTTTATGATATCCGGATGTGGTTCTAGTCCATCCGATACATGATGTTCATTATCCCTAGCACCTATGTCTCCCGCTGCAATCAAGTTTCCGTTTTCCACATCTTCCAATGGAAGTTCATCAATAGGAAGCTGCTGTTTCACTTCCATTTCGATGGCAGCTATTTCAACAGCCGAAAGCAATTTGTTTACAGATATCGAGCGTTTTTGATCTGCTAGATTCTGCTCATTTATTCTTGTGGCAAGCCCTGAGTACTTAAGTAAGAAGAGACGATGATGTTCTCTCCTTACACTTCGCCCACTTTTCTTTGCCAAAAAACAAAAGCGCATCACATCTCTGTTTATATGATATGTCCATTTTAATCGCTTCCTCGGTTTTTGAACCTCTGCTTCTGGCACTGGTTGTATTAGGCCATCTACCTCCGGAGGATGTGGTGGTGCTGGATCATCACCAGGTTGAGGAAGAACATCAATTGCCACTGCTTGTTTGTGTGACGCGGCTTTCTCTAACTGCTGTTCATTGCCGTTGTTCTTCCACTCCAAATCAACCTGCTGTTTAATCTCCATTGCTCGATCTCCTGAGATGAGTAGATTAGTCCTGATGTCCTTCACCTCAGCGATAAGATCTCTGAATGCGACTTTCTCTATTTGAGGATACTTCGCGGCAAATTTCGTTCTAAAAATTTGTCCTTTTTTGCGTGATGTTTCAAACTTCGCACTTTCATAGTAGAGACGCATCGATTCCTCATTCATTGTGGTATCCCACTTGACGCTCTCCCATGGTATTTCTGTTGGAGTGGTTGGCTGCAAGTAGCTAACGCTACCCAAAGCATCCTCAGCAGACACAGTTGATGTTCCACTCCTTACCGTATGTCGCAGATGTTCTTGATGGCCAGCTGTTCGATTAGTGAGATATGCCTGACCATCTCGCAGCTCACCATCACCACCGTCCCGCATGCTGTGGCCCCCAGCGGTGGCTCCAGGGGCGCCTTGACGATCCTCGGGTAGCGACAAGCGTTTCAAAATTTTTAAAAATCTCTCCATTATTATTTATGGGTTTTGGTGTTCCTCTTAGTCACTTTCCTCTTCGTTTTCTGCCTGTCTGGCATGAGAAACCCTGTCAGTAACAATGCTACGGCCAACATAGCCTTCAAATTTATGAGAGGAAAGCTCAAGCTCTACCGCGACGACAACGCGAGAACACCTTCGGTAGGGACACAATTATTATTATGAAACTCATTTTGCTCTCAGGCTTAAGATGGTTACAGCCCAATATGTCGAATGCATTTTTGCTTAGAGTTGGATTTTTTGTTTGTTTGAATATCATGCACGGGGTTGTCCCGGTATATATTATCAGTCACGGACGCATTAATATAATGCAATCAAGTGATCTGATAAGAGCGTGTGCCCTGACATATTGGGCAAAGCCTGGTTTTTACCCCATCATTCACGGACTGGGTTGCAGTCAAGTGCATGATGGGGGGACCTACAGCTTAAGGTAGGTTCCGAACCATCAGAACCTCCGTAAGGGTACATAGAAAAATTTCAAGAGGTACCGGCTCGGGGATCGAACCCCGGACCTCTGAGGTGAAGTCCGAGCGTCTAACCAACTGATCCACCGAGGCTCTCATTATTATTATTATTAATTATTATTATTATTATAGATAAATCTATTTTCCTCGAATCAAGAAATCTTTTCCGTTCTTGCATCAATTTTGGATTATGTTAGTGAAAAAATGTTTACTATAAAAAACCGTGTTTTCAAATATTATGCATTACCATAGCTTCCTTATTCTTCAATAAAATTTATCAAAATTATAGGTCAATCGATTCGATTCGATTCAACACATTTTTTCTATTC
>CAKNXH010058588.1:116115-129871 GCA_932178445.1 Andricus quercusramuli | reverse complement strand
CTGCATGTGAGCCGGGCTCATCGTTTTTATTTGCTGAATTTTTGAAGGGCTGCCAAAAATTATTTTCAAAAAATTAATACACGTTTTCGTTGTATTTTTTTACGTAGAATACGATAGTGTGATTGGTTTCATCGTAGGAATTATGTAGAAAGAGCTAGAGGCAAAAAACGCGGTTTTTAGTGGTTTTTATTTTTTTTGAGGTCGTTCCACCACTTTTAAAAATCTGAAAAAAATCACAGGAATTTTTGAGCCAAAAATACATAACATAATTTTCTTTTAGCGAGGAGTCGGTCTTCGTTTCCGATATAAAAATTTTTGAAGTTTTCAAACGGCTGTAAAAATTTGAATTTCGCGCCAAAAAATTGTTCGGCTTCACAGGTTTATAGGGCTTGAAAACCCCTACAATTTGCTTTTTTCTATTTTTCCTAGCTCAAAAATTGACCGAGATATTGCAAAAAAACTCGCCAGCACTCTATGGTGTCCCATGTTGCCCCATGGGGATCTAGGGGTCTGAAAATCTAGGAAAAGGGGTTTCTATACATGCCGAATATGAGGATGTATTTAGTTATAGAGGTTCCCTACAAGGCAGATTTGACTATCTTATCCGGCTAGACCCTTTGTTCTGTGATCGTTCTGTTACAATTCCATGACAGTGTTAGAAGGATATATGACAAAAAAATGTTTTTTGTATTATTGCTGCACTTAGTTTATATTTTAAATAACACAATTTCACGCATGGTCCTCTATACATATAATCACACGCTTCAACACGTTGAAAAATCGAACTCGCTGGGTATTCGAACCCTATCTAAACTACCTAACTCGAAGGTACCTAGCCGATGCCTTAGCCAATTGCGCTACCGAGCCGCTTGAACGTTCATGACAAAATCTCGGCCATGCTTTCTCGCTGAAAAAGCCAGGGTCATCTCAGGAATATATTCATTATTTTTAGATTTGAGACATTGTCTCCTTTTGTCGGCGTATACTTATCAAGTTCAAGTAACTGACTGCGCCCGACCGTCGGCACAACTCTGATCTAAGATCGTTACAGAAAAGTATGCCCTTTATGTTCCATTTCTGTAACACGTGTGACATTCTAGTGGAAGCTTCTAATGTGTCCCCTAAAGGTTTACATTGTTCTTGTATCTCTTCCCTATTCCTTCACACACCTCCCACACACATACTAGGTGGTGGGAGGGGGACCGACAGTTTAAGGTGGGTTCCGAACCACCAAGAGCAACAGCCTTAAGTACTTAGAGAACCTTTTTCTCTAGAGGTACCGGTCCCACGACCGGGAATCGAACCCGCAAGCCGACGGAGTGGGTTCAAAGCCTACGCCTTCACCTCCACGGCCATCGTCCCACTGTGTGACATTCTAGTGACTTAACAGTTCTATCACCCTGTTCTATATTACGTACGTTACCGAATTTCAGAACTGTTACATATCCTTACAGTAACAGCGTTACAGAACAATGTGACTTTTATGTTCCGTTCTTGAAAAACGTGTGACATTCTAGTGACATACAGGTTCCATCACTCTGTTCTATATTAATTACATCACAGAATTCTAGAACTGTTACATATCCTCACAGTAACAGCGTTTCAGAACAATTTGGCTTTCTTGTTTCGTTCTTGGAACACGTGTGACATTCAAGTGACATGACAGTTCCATCACTCTGTTCTATATTAGTTGAATCACATAATTCTATAACTGTTACGTATCCTTACAGTAACAGCGTTACAGAACAACGTGATCTTTATGTTCCGTTCTTGGAACACGTGTGATATTCTAGTGACATAACAGTTCCATCGCCCTGTTTTATATTAGTTACATCGCAGAATTCTAGAACTGTTACATATCCTTACAGTAACAGCGTTACAGAACAACGTGACCTTCATGTTCCGTTCTTGGAACACCCGTGACATTCTAGTGACATAACAGTTCTATCGCTCTGTTCCACATTAGCTACATGACAGACTGGCAAGGAATGAAAATTTATTAGTAATCCGAACTAGATGAACAAACCTCCGAGTAATTGTCTTACTACAGAGTTTGTCAGTTGCATTTTCCTAAAAATGCTTACAAAATTACAGCATGTCGCCAAGTGCTCAGAGAGGATGCAGTTCCGGATTTAAATCTCAGTCTCAATTCTTGTATGTATACAGTGACCCGCGAAAGCACGAGGGAAATTGAATTGGATATTGGAGCAGCAGAAGATGAAAAAATGCAGGTGGATTGTAAACTAGAGAATCCAGTGAAAGAATGTTCAGATTTTAAGTAATGCTCAGTTGGGGTGATATATGCGTAGAAGGCAAATCAAGTCCACTTCGAGCACCGGGTGACACTAGCGAACCCTATAGAAAGAAGACTTTGGTGGATAATCGAAATCAGAATCGTGGAAGCGATATTCAAATAATAAGCGTATCGGTTGAAGAAAAAAGTGACGTGCCACTCCAGGAACAAATTCACAATCCACTGCAGAATGCAGATAGCTCACCTGTTACAGAAAGTCCTTCTTCAAAGGAACCCTTTATCGCTTTAACTCCAAAAACTTTGAAAAATACAAAAAATGATTCATTGAAGGAACCCTTCATTGCTTCAACTCCAAAAACTTGAAAAAATAATTCTTAGAAGAAACCCTCTATCGCGTCTACTCCTAAAAATTCGAAACGACGATTACTTCTTGGGTCAGTTACGAGAAAAACCAAGTTGACACCAGTGGCTAAACGTTTGCACGTTATAGCATCAAATGTATTGAAGAAACCATCAAGGTATGTACATAGGCAGGGTACAGTGGAAGAAAGTATGCAGAGTGCTGAAAAGTACATGACAACAGTTTTCCCCATTGGAAAATTTGAAATTTACTTCTATAAATTGAATTCAATTCTGAAGTCCTTGATATTATTCAATATGGTAACATATTGCTTACAAGTGCACACTTGACTCTTTATTATGATTTTTTTATAATTTCAAATATACTGCTGATTATAATAATTCAAAACATTCATCATGCAAAATATTTACAATTGTATAACACTAATCGTTAAATTTGAATATTGACTATTATATTAGTTACCTTATTTATTTCTCAGCCACATAAAGTTGATAGTATTGAAATCAACTTCTGTTAACATATTGTTACAGCGTTACACACTTCTCAGTAGGATATTCATTTTGCTAACTTCATATTCTTAACGAATATTTTTGCGCCGTATTCTGTTGAAACCTGGTGCCAACAAAATTATCTTTAATCACTTGAAAAACAGGGAGACAGTATGTCTGAGGAGCACAAAGTATGCTTCTTAATATGGGACAAGGTTTCCACATACGCTCAAGTCTATTACGATGAAAAGAAAGACAGAACAGTGGGATTCAAAGATTGGGGCAATGCCAGGACCAACAGATTTGCTGATCACGTGCTTGTTTTCATGCTCAGAGGGATTAAGAAACCCTGGGAAATTCCTTTAACTTACAACTTTTGTAAGTCAAGCACTTCTGCTGAACAGTTAATATGTTTTATTAAAGAACTTGTGCGAGCTGTAATTGGTGCCGGATTTGAGCTTGTCGCCACGGTCTGTGACCAAGTTCAGACTAATGTATCGTGCCTAAATACTATCTTAAAAGAAACGAGAGCAACTTTTAATAGCGAAAACACAGTTTCAGCAAGTATGTTGTGTGTGGTTGTGTACATTTAGAAAGAATATTAATTTTTTTTTAAACTGCAGTACTGAATAGATACGTCCAATCAAATATTTCTCCGATCTAAAAAAAATTGTCTTGTTTCCAGAAATAATTTCTTTGAAATGAAAAAATCATCCTTATAAGAAAAATTCCTTTCGATCAAAAAAAGATTTGATTGGAAGTATTCAGTGCTACTTTTCCTTGATTCAAGTAATTTTGTTTCCTCATTGATAGTTATTGTTAATTTTCTTTTATAACTAAGTAGTTTTTTTAGTTGTAAAACGGGCGGGAAGCCCATGGAGAGCTCCCCTGGTGCTCAAGCTATTAAGCCTATTGTGCCACTTTATAACTAAGTAACTAAGGCATATATTCTCAGCCGGAAGAATTCACCTATCGAAACAGCAGATGGTCCCACTGTTCGACCCTCCATAATTAAGGAAATAAGGAATAACTTCCTGACAAAGGATATTGAAGTTGTTTTTCCAGAGTCACTAACGAAGAATTGGAAGGATGGAAATGACTTTCAAAAAGTCAACCCGTTTATTCTGGTACCCGATTTTATTGAAGAAGTTCATGTAAAATGTAAGACTCCGAAGGACGCAAAGGAGAAGGAAAGTCTGAATTCATTGATAACTTGCACTGAACATTTTGAATCTGTATGTCAGGTTCTTCTGAAATTGATTGCCTTAACGTATGTAATAGCTTGGTGCAGACAAATAAACAGGCTGTTAAAATGCAAAGGCTTCGTTGCAAGAGCTCAAGCGTACTTAGCAAAGCAAGCTCGTACCCACTACTTAAAAAATTTTAAAAAACAATAGATAAAGAATTCTCAGACTTTTTAAAATGTTAGTCCTACTGAGTCGTGTGGTCTCCTACTTCCTAGTCATTCCAAACAGTACGTCACAAAAGAAAAAGCTGTTGTATTTTAGGTTTGAACTACATATTTATACTTCTTATTATATTATATTATTTATACTACTATATTTGTATATAGTTAGATATAATATCAATAAAATAATTATTTAACAAAAACTCTGTGCCACTCAATAACCCTAACCACTACTCGTATTTCTACAACTAAATGTATTGTACAAAGTAGGGTAAGAGGCACATTTATTGACACTATCCGTTATTATTGGCACAATCATGTCCATAATAACTGATAAAAACGAGGAAGGTTCGGATAAGAAACTACATGCGATTGTTAAGAAATATTTAATTACAGTCAGTTACTGCACATTAGGGTGGTCCGAAAATACAATATTTTTAAAAAACGATAACAGCTTCTGTAGGAAAGTTGCTACAATTTATTACAAATAAAAAACTCTAATAACTTTTTGAAATAAAAAATGGCTCTACGGTGTAGCACTCAATTCCAAATACTTGGCATAAAAAAATTGCAATAATTTTCGTCCCCACAGGAAAATTTGTTTAAATTCTCTAAATTCGAAATTTTTAACTTCATATACAAACCGTAGGACTATACTTGATTTCAAAAAGTCATCAGAGATCTATATTTGTGATAAAACATAACAACTTCTCAGCACTATCCATTTCAATTTCAAGAATGTTGTGTTTTAGGCTCACCTTACTGCATATGTAATTCAATATATTTTTAACATCTTAAATTCCTACTCAAATCTCCTTAAAATGTCAATAAATGTAGTTTTTACTCTAAATTACAATAAAAATAATTTGAGCATATTTAAATTTCCCCGGTATACGTCGCCATATCGAATTTTAGTTCCAAACAGAGCCGCAATTTGTATAGGCGCCAGTGGGGCCATGGCCCCATGGCCCCCACCAATGCGAAAACAATTGAAAATTGGCCATGCACACGCTTCTCCATTAGCTCCTACTTCAAAGACCATTTTTTATAGAAGCTAGTCTCTGGTCACCGCTCAAGGGCCCCCACATTCCATCCGCCCCTGGGGCCACCTCAACCCTAAATGCGGCCCTGGTTCCAAACAATTCTTTCATAGCTTAGAGGTCGCTTAAATAGGGCTCCACAATTTGAACCAGAGATTGCACCCACTGGGGACCCTGCAGTGGTTGTTTAATCTATCTTTTAATTATATATATATATATATATATATATATATATAATTTAAAAAAAAAGTTAAACAACCACCGCAGGGTACCACTAAGAGCAACTGCCATTTAAAAAAAAATGTCCATGGCCCCCAGTAGAACCGCGGTAAAAGACACCTATGACCACGCCTCACATCCGTGAGATGAGTGGTCACAGAGCACAACGAAATCACAACGACAGGCCGGCGAAACCCTGGTGTGTCTTGAGGACACGAAGCGACCCTAGGATGACAGCTTTCTGCATCCATCTCGCAAGTGCCTTGGCATATTTTTGGCAAGCGGGTATGGCTTTAAGGTTACGAAACAGTGATAATTTCGCAGGGTCGTCGTTCCCGCGTGTGACGGACACACCGATAGTATGTGTTCTAGGTACTCAGCGTGTGCATGACACGCTCTGCACCTATCACTGGGAACTTCTTGACATGAAATGCGGGCGCGATATGCTAAGGTGGAGACTACACCGTCCTGGCATGCGAAAATAAAGCCCTCTGTACCTGAATTGAGCCCTGATGATTTGAGGAAAGCAAAAGTTTGCTCCTTCGACAAGGACTGTTTTTCTACATTTCTGTGAAAGTTTCCGTGCATATGCTTGTCGAGTAGCTCTTGGTAAAATTTTTCAACCTCTGCTTTTTTTACTTCGGCTTTTAGACGTGAAGCATCTAGATGAAGTAATGCACTTTCTTCACTTCTGATGTTAATGTTCAGGCCAAGGGGCTCGGCAGCTTGCCCAGCTTTCTGAACATCTTTAGGAGAGGATCTCTGCCATTCGCAACGATGTAAGCTGTACTTCAAACAATTCGGTTATGAAGACACTGGAGATTCAGAAGTTCGCGTCCGCCTTGACGGCGTGAAATGTATAATCGCGGAACTGACGAATTCATATGCAAGGTTTTATGCATACGCGTGATCTTACGCGTGGTGACGTCAAGGGCCTTAAGCTCGTTCTTCGTCCATCGAACCACCCCAAACGAGTTGAGTAGAACTGGGACGGCAAGCATGTTAGTAGCAGATACCTTGTTCAACGCCGACAGATTGGAAGACCAAATCTGTCTAAGAAGATGCTTGTATCTGCTTCGGAGAGAATCCTTCACTGATGTTACATCCTGAATGCGGCTTTGAGGCACGCCCAGGTATGTATAGGTCTCTCCAGTGTTGACATGTCTAATAACACTTATATCCACAAGCTCAGGGTCCTTGGGAACGCCAGTTATCTTTCCTTTTCTTCAAATGAATTTTGGCACACTTGTCCAAACCAATGTCCATCCCAATCTCTCCTGTGTAGTTCTTGACGATATTTATAGCAGTTTGAAGTTTGCTTTTACCAGCGGCATAGATCTTCAGGTCATCCATATAAAATACATGAGTGACCTTATGCTCACGCTGATTAGTGTCGCCACAGAGGTATCCAGGAGAATTTTGTAGTGCGAGAGATAGAGGCAGAAGTGTGATGCAAAAAAGTAAAGGTTTCATACAATCCCCTCGAAAGACGCCCCTCTGGAAGGTGACGTTGTTCGTCGTCAGACGATAATTCCTAGATGAGATGGTAAATCTAGTTTTCCAAAGAGGTATCAATCTCTCTATGCATCTCACTATGCGTGGATGTACCTTCAAGCTTTCCAACAGACAGATGATAAGTATATGAGAGGTTGAATCGAAAGCTTTCCGGTAGTCACTCCAGGCCATTGACAGGACGCGCTGATGGACTGCAGCGTCTTTACAGACACACCTGTCAATCTGCAGGTTCTCTCGACAGCTGCTACACCTTTTTTCGAGCCACGTTGTTCGTACATCTCTCGTCATACAGGCTAAATTATCTTATACAGTGTTTTCAAACAAGTTATTGGCCTGTCATTCTCTGGTTAGGACAAGTTGCCTTTTTTCGGTAGGAATATAGTACGTCCTAACACCAGCCACTGCGGAATGGGCGTCTCCCACTTTAACCCTCCGTTCAACGCAACTGGCTTGACAGGCCACCTCAAGCTGTTTTCGCTTATCTCTCCTACTACAGAGCGCATAGGGGCTTGACCTTTATAGATTCGTTCATCAATATAAGCTCCTTTGAAACCCTATAATAAGTTTTATTTCAGACTACGTAAAATGTGACTGTGATCCATCAAACCTGCCAAGTTGTCTGCACCCGAGCGGACCGAGTCGCAAGAAATTAGCAATAAGAGAAGCTTTCATAATCTAAACTTGAAATTTTACTTTCAGGGGTTTTTTGGGTTGCCAATTACGAATTTGATCTTGATTTCACAGAAAAACAGAATGGCGGATGCAATATGGCGGACACTTGTATAAACAACTTATTCGATTTCGATGACAATCGTCATACTGGAGTTTCATGAGTCGATGATAACGCATTTGTTATTATTTTCACAAAAAACATAATGATTCATGCAATATGGCCGACAGTATTTTCAAAAACTTATCTCATTCCAACGAAAATCAGTATACAAAGATTTTTTTGAGTCACTAATAAAGTATTATTTATTCCGAAAGGAAAATTCATATCAAAGGGGGGTGGTGGTTTATTGAATCCTGATTTGATATACACAAAGCAATCTGTTTATTATTGCACGAAAAGTGAGAAATAAAATGAGCAATAAGCTGAGTAAATATGGTACTAAACATAGGAATCGAATGAAATTCGCGAGAGCCAGAAATGCGGGAAGAAAAGAGGGATTTGCGTTCCCCAGAATGGCGGGGGAGCAGAAACGCACGACTCGCGGTAGTGGGGAACGTCAACACGGGACTCGCTTGCCTTGAAGGAGTGGGCACACGCGAGGTCATTTCACGTTCCCACACTCTGATTGGCGCGCCAGTTGAGAGTCAAACAAGATATAAATATTGCCTCGCGCTGGCCCGTTCAACATTCACTCCGAGTCAGCTAAGCAAACTCGACACCAAAGGAGCGTGGACGACCGAGCTGGTTGTTGAGTGAGGATTTTATTAGGCGTTTTTCTTCTCGATTTTCTAGGTGGCCCTACAGACCACTTGGTTTCATTATCTTCTCCCAAGGAAAAAGCGTCATTAGTTTCTTTTTCATTGTCGCTAAACTCCTCACAATCTTGCTCCAACTCTGAATCACCTTCAAGTTCCTCTACTTCATCTTGAGAATCTGTGTCACTCTCTTGCCCCATATCTTCAGTGACTTCAGGGTCTCCTTCGTCGGTATTCTCCAGCAAATCTCTTTTCTCATCGAAGTGACTTTTCTTGGTTGATTTGTAGGTTTTACGAGGCATTGTAGGGTCCCATCTGAAAAAAAGTAGAAAAACTTCAAGACTGTTCAAACACAGAAAGCCGACATTATGGGGGAGAGGAAGGTGGGCCACAGAGTTAGTAATCTTATACATTTTGAAAAGGCGCTATTTACCAAAATTAATCAATACGACTAGAAGTACTGAAGAAAAACAAAGCTCTCTTAAAATGTACGAGACAGATAATTCTATTTGTTTCCTTGGTGTGCTACGACGCCAGTTCAGACAAACTTACATGTACTTTTGGAATATGTGGTCGGTGTTGCGGTAGTACGACGAAATAAAAACAGGACGTGGCACTTGCACAATTGACATTAATGAGTGATTGCGGCAAGCAGAAATAATTGCGATTATACAAGCTGGCACAAATGCTCACACAATAAAACCTGAACGTAAATTTATATCTTTACGCTCGGGTATTATTGTGTGAGCATTTGTCCCAGCTTGTTTAGTCGCAATTATTTATGCGTGCCGCAATCACTCATTTTTGTCAACTGTGCAAATGCCACCTCCCGTTTTCATTTCTTCATACTGCCGCAACGCCGTGCACATATTCCACAAGTACATGTAACTTTGTCTGAACTGGCGTCCTAGCTCACCAAGGAAACAAATAGAATTATCTATCTCGTACATTTTGAGAGAGCTTTGTTTTTCGTTAGTACTTCCGGTGGTATTGATTAATATTGGTAAATAGCCCTTTTTTGAAATGTATAAGATTACTAACTCTGTGCCCACCTCCCCCTCCCCCAGAATGTAGGCTTTCTGTGCTTGAACAGTTTTGAAGTTTTTCTAATTTCTTTTTCAGATGGTACCCTACAATGCCTCGTAAAACCTACAAATCGACCAAGAAAAGTCACTGGGATGAGATAAGAGATTTGCTGGAGAATAACGACGAAGGAGACCCTGCAGTCACTGAAGATATGGGGCAAGAGAGTGACATAGATTCTCAAGATGAAGTAGAGGAACGTGAAGATGATTCAGAGTCGGAGCAAGATTGTGAGGAAGTTAGCGATAATGAAAAAGAAACAAATCGCACTTTTTTCTTAGGAAGAGATAAGGAAACCAAGTGGTCTGTGGAACCACCTAGGAAATCGAAAAAAACGCCTAATAACATCCTCACTCAAAAACCTGGTGTCAAAGGAAGTACTAAGAATGCTACAACTGCACTCGAATGTTGGAATCATTTATTTATGGACGATATCCTTGACACAATTGTGAGGTACACAAACCAGTACATGGACACTATCAATCACCTTTATGCCAGAGAAAGAAACATCAAACCCAGGGATGTGATTGAAGTAAGGGCTTTTATTGGGTTGTTGTACTTAGCAGGAGCGTAGAGAGGAAATCGCCAAAGTCTGGAAGAACTTTGGGGAACTGAAGGTGACGGCATCGAAAAGTTTGGTCTGGTCATGAGCCTCAGTCGGTTCAGGTTGCTTACTCGTTGTCTACGGTTCGACGACCGGAATACTCGAACGGAACGGAAAAATGTTGACCAACTTGCGCCGATCCGAGATGTTTTCGACAAGTTCGTGCAAAATTGCAAAAACAATTACAGCGCTAGAGAGAACGTCACGATTGACGAAATGCTCCCTGGATTCAAAGGCAGCTGTTCTTTTCGGCAGTACATACTTTCAAAGCCGAATAAATATGGCATCAAATTGTTTGCGCTTGTTGACGCTAAGACGATGTATACTCTCAACATGGAAGTTTATCTTGGAAAACAGCCAGATGGGCCTTTCAGTGTTAGCAACAAACCAATTGATGTCGTGAGGTGAATGGCGGAACCCCTATATGAAACTGGTCCCAACATCACCGCTGATAATTGGTTCCCTTCTATGAATCTCATTGAAGATTTGAAAAAGAAAAAACTGAGCTACGTTGGAACCATCAGAAAAAAATAAGAGAGAGTTGCCAGCAGAATTTGTGAATGTGGAAGGAAGAGAACGGTACAGCAGCATGTTTGGCTTCATCAATAGAAAGGTTCTGGTTTCCTACGCCCCGCGCGAAAAGAAGAATGTTATTCTTGTATCTTCGCTTCACGACGACGACGCCATTGATCTTCATTCATCAGAACAACAAAAACCAAAAATGATCACGATCTATAATTCAACAAAAAGTGGTGTTGATACTGCTGATCAAATGTGTGCAACTTACAGCGTGAGTCGAAATATCCAGCGGTGGCCAATGGTCATCTTCTTCCACATGCTCAATGTGGGCGGCATCAACTCTCAAGTCATTTGCCTTGATAATGAACTGGAACCACTGCGTAGAAGATTGTATCTGAAAAAATTTGCACACGAAATAACGGTTGGAGAGTTGAGTCAGAGAAGTTTGAAGGAACATGGGATCCCTGCTCACCTACAAACTCGCTTGAAAAGATTTCGCCCAGATGTTGTTCAAGAGGAATCTTTCCCACCAGCTCCATCTCTGAAAATGAGTAAATGCATCACCTGTATTGCGAAAACAGGTTACGGAAGGATGTCCAATTACGACTGTCATCAATGTGTCATGTCATGTCTGCAACATGCGAAAATGATCTGCGAATCTTGCGACCACTTGAGGACTGCTGAGGAGTCTGACAGCAATTCTGAGTAAGATGGACTTTACTGTACTTCTTATCATAAGTTTGTTCGTCATTTTAATTTTTGTTTCAATTCTTGCAGTGTGAATTATTTTTGCAAATTGAATGTATTTTTTGAAAATGTTTACTTTATTTTGTGTCTGACATTTATTGTTAATCATTATGTCCCATTTATTATTCGCTGTTTGTGTTGTTGTTCTCTTATTATTTTTTGATATTACCATGTTTCTTATTCCGTGCATGGTACTCATTTTTTCACACATTAATGGCAGGTTCATAATCAGCAACCTGAAAACCCCCTATATATTAGGATATTGTGTTTATGAACAACGAATAAAACGCGAATTAAGACTATAATGGTCGCCATATTGGATCCACAGATTTTTTAACGTCAAAATCCCCTGTATTTTGTGCAATTAAAAAACCCGCGAATTCGGCAATTCTGCATTTCAATAGTCGCCATATTGGAAACACCATTTTGAATTTTGCCATTTCGAAATCAGAGATGTAATCAGCGACCCCGAAAACCCCCGTACATCAAGTTTCAGACGAGCATAAAAAAAACGCTAAGTCTGTGATTCTGCCTTTCGATGGTCGCCATATTGGATCCACCATTTTGAATTTAGCATTTTTAATATTAGAATCGTAATCAGCGACTCGAAAAATCCCCGTACATCAAGTTTCAGACGAGTTTTAAAAAAATCGCTAAGTCTGTGCGTGATTCTGCCTTTCGATAGTCGCGATATTGGATCCGCCATTATGAATTTTGCAATTTCAACATCAGAATCGTAATCAGCGACCCCAAAAACCTCAAAATTGCTTTCTATAATAATTATTTCTGATTTGCTTCTCGAGTGAATATAGGTGGCCTGTCAGGCCGATTGCGTCTAAACTAGGAAGTTTTAGGGTTGCGTCTAGCGACGGGTTAAATATGAGGTGAATATGCGGGCCAAATGTTGGTGTATTGAAGTAAACTTCTTCCACCAAAAGTTCTTGATACAATCTGGTCCAGCACCGGAAAAGTTCTTCGTGCCTCTAAGTGCTTTTTTCACCTCTTCGGCAGTGACTGATGGGCACTCCTCCTCAGATTTTATGAGGCCGTCGCAAAACTACTTGAAGCGGATGATATTGTCAGTATCTTCTTTCAACTCTAGTGTTTTCGGGATCTTGTACACCTCTCTCCAAAAACTCTCTACCTCCTTGGGCTTTGGTGGATTTTTTCACAAAAACAGGTGGATCACTGAAGAGGCGTGATTCAAGGTCCTTAGTTCTTGGGCGAACTTTCAAACCCTTTCCGTGAACGGTCTACCAGATGTTATGTAGTCAATCACACATTGAAAACGGGACGCATCCTGTCTTGCCCAACCAATTTTCTTGTTCAGCTGATGCAAGCGTCTTCTTGTCTCTTGATCCATCGACGGTTTCAGCCTACGATTTGAATCAGCCAAAGCTCTCGCAGCACCGTAAACTGAGCAATCGATGGTCCAGAGGTCGGAATCTTGCGAGATATCTCCACGAAGGGAGGCATCCATTCCAGCCAGATCTTGGGGCTTAAGAGGAACTTGCATGTTGATGTTCCTCCTTGTACTGAAATTGCGATCATCTTTCAGAAAGTGCCTGCTTTCTGCGGTTGGTCTCAATGTCGTTTCATCATTGTCTGCAGATTGTTCAAGCAGCGTTCGAGGATGCACTCCACGTACATATCCATTTTTCCGGAGGTAGTCGGCTTGATTTCGCAAAGACTGATGCGAAACGTGCTGAAGCTCTGAGTGTTTCTGGCACCACAGAGTATGCATACGCGCCATAATGCCCCCGCGAACAGGGATAATGCTGGCATCGTAGCAGTCTAGCACGCCATTCCTAAGTCGATCCGTCCACTCAATGTGGGCGTTTCGCCGGTTCGTGGTCGTATTTCCATCTAAATTATTTTCAGCACCCCGAAATCTAGCATGATCGGCATTGTTTGCCGATCCATTGTCGGGTGCTCAGCGCGTTTGATCGTTTTGAAACGCATCTACAACATTTTGGTGGTATTGTTGGTTTCATTGTTGTTCCCACGACAAGCTAGGGAAAGGGTTCGCCCATCCTTGTAGAGCCCCGCGTGCAAGGATAAGGCTGATACTCTGAGAGGTCGCCGGTATC
>CAKNXH010058588.1:87411-112786 GCA_932178445.1 Andricus quercusramuli | reverse complement strand
GCATTGGATTGTGTGCAACTTTGCGAACGCCTGCAGACACGCTCTCAGGAAGGACAAACGACTTACTGACTATAATATCGTTCTCAACATTGCAAACGTCTCTAGTCAGGCTTTCAGGCATGTCAACCACAATGCTGATGGATTGTTTGCAACATTGCGAACGCCTCGCGACCGGCTCTCAGGCCGGCCAAACGTACTGACTGACTATGTGATTGTTTGTAACATTGAGAACGCCTCGAGACAGCCTCTCAGGCAGGACTGCGTGTTGGTCGAAACATGGCGAACGCCTGCAGACGGGCTCTCAGGCACGACAAACGTACTGACTGACTATGTGATTGTTTGTAACGTTGAGAACGCCTCGAGACAGCCTCTCAGGCAGGACTTCGTGATGGTCGAAATATGGCGAACGCCTGCAGACACGCTCTCATGCAGGACAAACGACTTACTGACTATAATATTGTCCTCAACATTACAAACGTCTCGAGAAAGGCTCTTAGATATGATAACCATATTGCTGGCGGATTATTTGCAACATTTCGAACGCCTGCAGACAGGCTCTTAGACAGGACAAACTTACTTACTGACTATGTGATTGTTCTCAACATTGCAAACCCCTCGAGACAGGCTCTCAGGCAGGACTGTGTGATGGTTCGTAACATTGCGAACGCCTCCAGACGGGCTCTCAGACAAGAAAAGCGTACTTACTGATTATGTGATTGTTCTCAACATTGCAAGCGTCTCGAAACAGGCTCTCAGGCATGATACCCATATTGCTGGCGGATTGTTCGCAACATTGCGAACACCTGCAGACAGGCACTCAGGCATGGCAAACGTACTTACTTTCTCTGTGATTGTTCTCAACATTGCAAACGTCTCGAGACAGGCTCTCAGGCAGGGCAAGCTTACATATTGACTGTGTGATGGTTTGCAACATTCCAAACGCGTCCAGGCAGGTTCTCAGGCAGGACAAACGTACTTACTGATGGTGTGATGGTTTGCGACATTGCAAATTCCTCGAGACAGGCTCTCAGGCATGACGGATCACCTACTTTCCATACCAGATTGTGTATTTTGTCTAGTTGGTTTCTATTATTCAACTCCGCTCAAATCTTGATTGTAGTCTCACATGCCAACTTCGAATTTGGTGCCCCGGGCCTACGCAGTGCATGAGAGTTTCATTAATCTCTTCCTTGCCCCTTCATTTTCTATTGTTTGATGTTCGTCAAATGAAGTCCCTTACTGGGGCTCTCTCTTTTATCATTAAGATTGGTTGCAGGTCTACAACCTCAAATTTTATGGAGATCTATAGACATATCCCATCATGAGTGTCATGGACCTTTGGAGGGGCCAATCATCGTTGGTAACCTTGATGACCAATATAAAGAACACTGTGTTTTTTTTTTTGCTGAGAGACAAGGAATCCTTCCTGGATTGGTCCGCATCCAGATGCAGTTCTCGAGCTTATTTCCATATACGCAGATCCCATTATTCGAGCTTGTGGGAAGAGATGCCATTGCCAGGGACCTATATTTCACTGAGTATCAGTTCGACTCTACCTAAGCTGTTTACGTCTCCACCTTCGACAATCCTGTATCCACACCTCAGGAGAATCTCTGCAAGCAGCTTAAGAGATACTCGTTTCCGTGTGTCAACGATTGGAGAAGGGCACCTTGCTGACGAGGACTATGCGCGTTTTTATGTCTGAATATGACAGGTTGGGGAACATGCGTATTATTCCTCCCACAGAAACACATCATGCAGTTTGGCGAAATGCAGATGGTCGTCCTTTACTTCGCATGGTCATCAATACATCGTAAAGGACTTCCTCAGGATATTTTCTTGAATAATTTCTTTTACACAGGTTTGAAGCCGCAAAATGACCTTGCTGCCGCCCTAATGTGATGGGGATTTCCTTGAATGGTTTTCTTTGCTAATGTTGAACTGCTGTATTGCCAGATCATAGTTGATGAAAGAGATGTCGATCTTCAACGTACCGTTTGGAGAAAACCAGGAGTGAACGAAGATGGTCACTGTCAACTTTGGACTCCAACCTAGGGAATTTCATGCGTTCTATATCTGGTAATTCGATCCAGAAAAATATTCATGTTGACGACATATTCTCAGGCGTGAGTGATAAAGCTTCCACCATTAAACTTGGAGATCAACTGATTCAGCTGTTGGAATCTGGAGAAATTCATCGGAAGGAGTAGGCTTCCAACTCCTCTCCTCTCTTGAATAGAATCCCTGCGTGCGACATCCTACATGAAAATTGGCCACAATTCGAGACCGATGGCCCAGTTTACGCTTCAGGAGCCGCCTGGGATCCTGTATCTGACAAATTCCGATTGGGAGCACCAGTAATCGAGAGGGAAAGCCCGATCACTAAGAGGAAGGTTCTGGCTGCTATTTCCTGGCTCCGTGATCGAGTTGACTGGCTGAGTCTAATCACTATCGTCGCGAAACTCCTGATGCAGGATCTCTGGAAAGCTCAAGTTGGGTCAGATACTCCACTTACTAATCATTGATTCCACAGGTGCAATACATTTCAGAAAAATGGACTGTGCCGAAACGTGATATTTAAATTGGAAACATTCTGTTGATTATCATCCCTTCTCTACTTCGACGTGAGGCAGGCCGTTAAGGACGAGTAACGAATGTTAGTTTCGGACAGGATGGACTCGTGTCATCTGCCACTATTGAAACTTCTTCTTCAATCATCCGATCGTGAAATGGTGTTGGTTACCATTCGTGCGCTGATTCCATGCGGTTGATTGTGTTCCATGACGGGCGAACCTGAATATTCTTTCACATATACCTGGACCTTTATTGTGTGCGTCATGGCGGGCCGCACTCAACTCTTGACCTTTATAAGTGGAATTTGTTTCGGTCAGCGAACGTGGCGAGCGGGATGTTATTTATCTGATGTTGTTATTCTTTCTTGAGTGACCTTCAAGATTTCATTGGTAATCAAATAGTTTTCGCCCAATGCTCTTTCTCCTTGAAGGTCTCTCTTTGTCCTTTGAGTCTCAGGAGCGTTCCTTTTCGTTGAAGTGGGGACTCAGGTAGGGGCGTGAAGCTCCTTTGTTGAAGTGTTGTACCCTTTTTCCGGCTTTCCAGTTCCTATCAAGACGTCGGCGATTGCAGGCACTCTCGGTCGTTGCAACGACTTAAAATCGAGTATAATTTTTCTTAGTATGTTCAAGTATGGGAGTCTTTGGATTTAAATTTAGTGCTTTCATTTGTGAATTCCTTGTGAAGTGATTCCCGACTGGATCAACTTCTGGTGTTGTGGGAAGTGAGGAGTCGGACGACGTATCACCTCCGGTTGCGTCGGGATCGATCGTTCGGTGAGGGAGTGTGGTCGTAGCTTCCGGAGGCTGCATCTGTGTGATACATATTCTGGTTTCTTGTTCGTGGACTTTGATATGACTAAACATGATTCCTTCGCTACCCCACGCCAGTCCGTCATTAATTCCGTAACAGCATAGTTTGACCATTTATAGATAGGAAGTGATCGTTTTTCTTTCCAATCGTCTTCAAAGTGTCTTCAAAGTGTGCGAAGAATGCCCTTCAAATAGATCGTGAAATTATTAAAATGATTGCCAAAGTAGATGACTTTTCGAGCTAAAGAAGACGAAATTTGTAGAAGATATTTGACGTTTTAATCAGAAATATTGATATTTCAACACAATATTTACATGGTCAAAGTAATGGTTGAATTTTCAACTCAAACGGTTTCAGTTTTAATTTTCTACAAAACAAAAATGCATTTTCAACTTTTAACATATTAATGTACCTTACAAGTATTGAGTGAAAATAAGAGTATAAAAAGTATAAAAAGTATAAAAAAGTATGAAAATTGAAACTGTAGCTTCATTTTCAAGCGAAATACCTGATGACTTCTCTACAAAACATGTAATGATTAACATTTCAAACAAAAAATATGATAATCTTAAATAAAAAGCAGTTTAATTCAGCCAAATAGACGCATTTCAAACAAAATAGTTGATTTCTTAGATAAAAAAGATTCATTTTTAACCAGATAGTTGCATTTTTAACAAAAAAAGATTGCATATCAAGTAAGAAGGTTGCTTTTTTACCAAAGTATTATTAAATTATATATTTAAATTAAAATGTTAATTTAGAATGAAAAAAAATACTTCAATTCTGATGTATCTTATTATTATCTTCAATATTCGGCAATTTGCATATTCAACAATAGTTGAAATAGTAGACAAAACTAGTTTCTAACAAAAAAAAAACAAGTTTAAAAAAATTATTTTTCAACAAAATAATTCAAGCCATCTTCTTATGAAAGTACAAAGTACATATCAGACCTGGATATCAATCCGAGATATCAATCTTCATCAAAATTTCATGATTATAGCTCTTTTACTTTTCGAGATATGGTGAAGAAAATAAATTTACAATCACATGGAAACTTTTTTAAAAACATCATTTCCGAGCTCCCGGGGTCGCATTATATCAAATATATGAAAAAGTATATTCGAGAATTCAGTTAATTAAAAACCCCCATCTGTAAGGAAGCAATATTAAATTGATTAATCATCAATGGGGTAATTAATGAATTATTCCGATGTGCAATTATCTGATCTCCTCGAATCTGCTCTCGTCTTTCGATGAAAACCAAAGTAAATCACCCGCTGATAATGAATACTGTTATAATCTCCAAAATTGCGCAAAACATTGATCGATGACATTTTTTTAGCTCATAAAATTTGAAAATGATATAATTGAAAAAAATTTCAAAACAAGGATTAGGAAAATCGGTCAATATTCTCAGTATTGAAGGTAATCCTAAATAAAATGCAAAATTACCAAAACTCCCAACAGAAATTGAACGGGTTAACCGATTTTTTTCTATCTTTTTTTAATCGTCTCGTCATTATGTAATGAACCTAATGCAGCATATTAAAATTCAATTTCTACATATTTTAATAATTATCAATTTCGATCAAGCGACTCGAATCGTGTCAGGATGCAACAATGAAAAGGGCGGATGAGTTACGGGCGACCCCCTGGGTTCATCATCCTCGAAAACCGTCACGGTGAATTAGGGTAAATTCCCTTTCATATTCGGAACGCCTGTTTTCGGTTCAACCGGGGTAATTTGCCGGTGGCGGATTGCTCGTTCCCAGGCGCAGAAATGAACCACATTTCCGATTAATTACAAAAAAAAACAAGACCATTTGGAAGAAAAAGAGACTGACAGGTTGGGCAATATACTCTTGAGGTTACGTGGTTAAAATATAACATCGAACAGTTCATCCGTGTAGGAGGAAAATGGGGTCGAGTAATACATGGCCTAAAAATTAAACTGGACGAAGCGCCTTAAGAATTGGTTTGTAGTTGGGTGATGAAAAATGCCTGACTTGTGTTGTGCCAAAACTGTAATCCTTTGCGTCTATACAAACTGTGCGTGAAAGTGATGCTTTCACGTCGCCTATAACGCGCGGCTCACGAATATTACAGTAAACAAATAATTTATCCGAAAAAGATCATTCCAGACTAGGTGGATGTCTAGAAGTATACTCATTATTTTGAATCGAAAGTCAATTATCTGGTGCGAAACCAAGAGTACATGATAATTCATCACTCAGTACCAAAAAATGTTGATCAGACGTCAAACATAATTTTTCACACTTTTTTTATGCGTATGTGGCTGCTTTCGAATTTGTCATATTTATATTTAATGTGTTGAAGTGAAGTTAGCTGATGTTTGAAATAAAAATACCTAGTTGCAATAAACAATGGAAAAGCTAGAAATTGACGGGCGGGGAATTACCTGATGCGGGAGCTGAAGTGTGTCGCCAAAAAGCACACACTTAAAGTTTCATACAAGTATAAATGGTCGCTGAAGCTCGCTCCTCATTGGTTGATAAGGCCCAAGTTTGAAGCTTTTGTGTGCTCAAAGTAGGCTTCGCACAAATTTTGGCTAGAGGACTTTGCTGTTCACTTTTTTATGCACTATCATATAGTACATGGGGTTGTATAGGTGGTGGGACACCCTGTAGAGATAGATCTGTCGTAAGCTGATACGACATTGACTAAAGTAATTTAGATATATGTAGATTGATCTTCAAAGTTTTCGAATTTGAATTAAAAAGTACTTGCTGGAGAATGTACATATAATTAGGGGCGTGCAAAAGTTCGGCCCGTTCCAGCTGAGTGGGTCGCTGTAATCACTGGGTTTTTTCAATTATCAGAAGATAGATGAAACATTTTGTTTCAAACGGTTGGTATAAAGAAAATTTATGCAACCGCTATTGAGATAATATGCTGAAAAAATGTCTCTTCACTTTATTCCGTATTCCCGTGCAGAAATTTCGCCGTGGCCCCGACCGGGCCCAGACTTGTTAATTTTGGGCCCTGACCTGGAAATCGAGTCAGGGCCAGACTCATAATGCCACAGTGGAGCCGTGTCTAGGAGCCCGATCAAACGCCCGATCTGCGCCCTGTCTGGCCCCTATCAATTACCCGAGACCAGCCACATTAATTAATTTTTAATTAGGAATTAGAACGCTTATAAATAAGTATTACCGCAATATTGAATAAAAAGCCAAATTAGTCAAATTGAACTTTATTTTGAATACAACTGTAAAATAATATAAAATATTTACTTGGACCTCTGCTTTCGATTACCGTCCCAGTTTTTCGCATTCCAGAAAACGGTGCTCATGTGGAACAGTACTTCCTCTTCTGTTGCTTCGAATTTTTTTCGAACAAGATCTAGAAAGAAATATTTTAAAAGTTAATTAGGGTACAAAATTAGCATGTAACTCTGTAATATAATTCAAATTGTACAACTGAAATTTTTTACCCAGTACGCATGTACACAAATTAAAATCCTTGAAGACCTTGCGAAGTCCAGTATCTTCCTTGAACGACGAGTTCAGAGAAGCCTTCTGAATGAAACGTAGAATTCGAAATATAACGTCAAAATTCCAGCTTTTCGTTTTGCATAAATATCGCTGAAGAGCGACAAAATATCGAATTATAATATTTGTTGGCTAAAATAAGGAAATCAAATGTTCAGGTAAGAACTTGAATACAATGCAATGCAATGCAATGCAATGCAATGCAATGCAACGCAACGCAATGCAATGCAATGCAATGCAATGCAATGCAATGCAATGCAATGCAATGCAATGCAATACAATACAATACAATACAATACAATACAATACAATACTATACAATACAATACAATACAATACAATACAATACAATACAATACAATGCAATACAATACAATACAATTAAATACACCATAAAATTAGTATTGAATAATTACTCACGTTGCTTTCATTTTCATCACTTAAATACGGAAGGTTGCTGATTGCACGATGTTTGCGAACTCGCGGTGTGCTTCCTAATTTCGACATTTATTATTATTATGCTAAATATAAATTATACGCTTGAAAACTGCCAGCACATTTGTAAACAACACAGAAGATATACAGGCAGCGTTCTGGATGAGTTAGCATTAGTGAGGGTCTCTCTCTCTCTCTCTCGCTGTGTGTGTGTGTAAGGCTGGCATGGAAGCCGTGTTGCTCAGCTTCTAGAACATTCTCGAGGGTTCCTGGTGCTTCTAGAACATTCTCGAAGCTCATGATGGCGTCACAGAATATTGCGCAATTGCCAGAGCCGAATTGATATAGACAGGTTCAAGGTTATTACGAGAAAAACAAGAATGATTTATTGCTTCCTTATAGATAAAACAGTCATTTTTAAGGCGCAAATATGCAAGTGTATGTATGTGAAATTTGACGTGACATCCTGTTTTCGTCTATATGAATTTGGATTATTTCCACTAATCCGATTGCATCCGATAGCTACTCCAGTTGGAGAATTGTACGAGCCGAATTCATGTTGAGACACGTTCAAGGTTATTATGGCAAAAACAAGGATGACTTATTGATTTCATTGCAAACATATATATTCCGAACGTGTCGATTATAATGTAGAACTTTCTGGCAACACGATCAAGGCTATAACGAGAAAAAAAAGGATGACTTATTGCTTCCTTATAGATAAAACATTCTAGAATATTCTTGATGGCATCATCAAAATGAACTACGCAATTTCTGGAATGAATTTATTTCGTTAACAGCTTCAAGGTTATTATAATGGCGCATCACATTTTGCGTTGTAAAAATTATAACCAGAACTTGCCGAATATATTGTAAAACTTGATAGAACAATGTTGCATCATATGATGCAATACTGTGCAACTTTGTTAAAAGAATTTTACGTGTTTCTAGGTGTATCGATCATAAAGCTTCTTTATGTCATACAATACAACAACAACACTTGAGATGAGGTCGTATGCCTTTTTCATTTACAGATATATGCTTGTTGTTTCAGCACCTCTTCTATCTCTTATTCAGAAAGATCAATTTTGCTTATTGCACGTTGAAGATTCAAAATAAAAAAAATGAGCTCAATTAAAAATAAATATAATAAAATATGTCAAATTTTCAATCATCCACTTAAGCTGCTGTATTAGTAGATGAGTAAGGCTGGGTTCTGAACCAAGAAGTAAGACGGAGTCTGGATACGCATTATAATACGGACTATGGATCTCATTTTTGAGCCAAGGTTATTGCTTAATCCAATTAAACAAAGATGATTTATTGCTTCCTTATAGATAATCATTCATTTAATATACAAAAGACAGAGGCAAGCTAGCTGAAATTGAAGGTCGCCTCACTTGAAGCCTCCCAGAATTACCGAAAGCAAGCTGCGCTTCAAAGTACCCTCGAAATTCACGGCTTACCTATGAAGCCGAACGAGGATCTTCCAACGGTCCTAGAATCGGTTTCGAAGGCTCTTGATGCTCCCTTCGCTAAGGATGACATTATGTATGTTTGTCGCATTCGTAAGTCCCCAACATCAAATCCACTGCTCGCACCCATCATTGTTGCCAAGTTTAGGAGACAGTTGGTGAGAGACAAAATAATTGACCAGAGGAAAAAAGTACGAGACTTCGCTACGACCAATCTTGGCTGGCCAGATAATGAGAAAAGTCTCATTTTTATCCGTGAGGCTTTGACGCCCTATAATCGAAGAATCTACGCTTCTGCGTTGAATTTAAGCAGAGAAAAGAAGATAAAATATCTTTGGATTGCCGGAGGGAAGATCTTTTGTCGAAAGGATGACGGTACACCTAGGATTCAGCTGTCACTGCCGCAACACGTAGACCGATTCCAATAGCAATTAGGCTTTCTACGGTATGGTTATACACACAATGGTATGCTATTATTATTGTTTGGCTATTCGATGCTCGTTTATAAATATATTTTCAACATTCTTCAGTCTTTTATACCTTGTACATATGTATCTTCAGATAGCAAACATGATCTCATATTTAAACTAGTAGTTTTTGATGTTGATACTGGTCTTTTTGAAAGTAATTGTATACTATTAGGCTCAATTGTTCACTTTGGATACCTTAAATGTTCTAATTTCATCTCAATATTCACAGCTCTCCGGAGATCCGGATATCAATTTACGAAATTATGTCCACTTTTGTTGAGAATTTTTCTAGGGTTCTACGACACTGTTTTCGACATTATTTATTATTCTGATAGTATCTTTTCTACTTGTATTCATTGCCGATATTCTAATTTGAATTGTTCTTACTTAGTTTGGTTTGTGTTGATATTGGTTTTTTTCTCAGTCAATTTTTACGTGTGCTGCGTGAGTTTTCAATTTTTGAATCGTTTTTCTATAAAATATTTCTCTTAATATATCCATGGATACCTTAAGCATTTGTCACGTAAACGCCCAGTCTCTTTTGGCACATTTTCAAGAATTCAAAAATTTTTCAGTACAAGTTTCTACCATATAATAGCTTTTTCTGAGTCCTGGTTAACTCCCAATATATCCTCTAGCCTCGCTGCAATTGAAAACTATTCGCTCTCTCGAAGAGACAGAGACGAGAGAAGGGTTTATAAACCACCCAATGCCTCCTATGGCACAGAGCTTGAACCGGTAATTTTTTCATTTGTTCCTAACTTTAATAACATTATCCTTACTGGAGATTTTAACACTAACCTAAATCTCACTTCCAATCATTCTAAATTAACATCATTGGTATACTCTTCGGGACTCTCGATTGTACCTCATGATTCTACTCACCACACTGATCGTTCCAGTCCTCGTATTGACCTAATGATTGTAGACGATATTGATGAGGTTGTCTCCTACGAACAACATGCTATTCCTTTTCTCTCTAACCACGACTTGATTAACATTACCTTTAAACTTTCCTATGATCTAAATTCAAAATTAACCCGAAGACTGGTGCGAAATCTCTCTAAAATTGATGAACACTCATGGCGTGAACATCTAATGACGTATGATTGAGAAAAAATATTACCAGATACAGATATAAATAATAAAATCGACGCTCTGACTAATTACCTAGTCTCCGCATTCAATGAATTTTCTCCGCTACACGTTCCTAAAAACTTCAATAAAGCTGCCTCCTGGATTACATCTGAAATTAAAAATCTGATGAGGGAACGTGATGGCAAGCGCCGACTTGCAAAAAGAACAAAAAGCAGCATGATACAAGCTCAATTTCGTAAGCTTAGGAACCTGGTTCAAACTAAGATTAGAGATGCGTTCAATCAATACAATTATGATAAAATTGCACATAGAGACAAAAAAGAGGACATTTGGCATCTCCTTAGACGTTTACACCTGATCCCACCCAAGCACGAAACTACTGATAGTAATTTTCCGCCTGATGACCTTTTAAAGACTTTTTTTTTCATTCCCAGTTCCAGACTTATCATCGTCATCTTCCACTACCCCTCTTAATTCAACATTTAATGACTCTGACTTCTTTTTCGATGACATCACACCTGAAATATTTTCGGAAAAAACACTTGAAATCAAATCAAATGCCATTGGAACTGATGGAATATCAATAAAATGATTAAACTTGCCCTTTCAATTATCTTTCCTATTCTATTAAATATCTATAATGCTTCCCTTCAGGTCGGTATCTGGAAAAAGGCTGTTATATGTAGCCAATTCTTAAAATTTCTACTTCCACGAAGGACTTCCGGCCAATTTCTATTTTATGTGCACTGTCTAAACCACTGGAAAAAATTGATCACCTGCAACTTTCTAAATTTCTCGAATCATCCAAGGCCATTGATCCGATGCAATCAGGTTTTCGGGCAAAGCATAGCACTCTTATTGCTTCCCTCAAAGTAAAGACGGATCTCAAATTAGGAATGGATAATAGGGAGATGACGATTTTTGTTCTGTTTGATTTTTCGAAGGCTTTTGATATGGTCAATCAGAAGTTACTCCTACAAAAGTTAAAATCCTTTAACGTGTCAAACTCTGTTATTAAGTGGTTTAAATCCTATTTTAATAATCGGTCTCACAGAACTATTAATAGTAGTGGGGAGCTTTCTGACTGGTGGGAAGTCAAGAGTGGGTTCCTCAGGGCTCCATTCTGGCACCCCTCCTCTTCAATTTGTTCACATCTGACCTTGGAGGCGAACTTCAATATTGCAGCTACCACAAATATGCTGACGATTTCGAAATTTATTTATCGGGACAAATTTCTTCGCTAAGTGAATTACTTGTTTTAGTCCAGGAGGATATTGATCTGTGATCCTCTGGGCCTGGAAGAATGGACGTCCAACGATTCAAATTCAAAGCTCGAGCGTGCGTTAAACGCCTGCGTCCGCTTTATCTACAATTTGCCTAAATACGAACACATAACTCCATACAAACATACCTAATTTGATACGTATTATGAGTTCGATTCTATTTATTTATTTTATTCAGTTTATAGATTAGATTATAAGATTAATCAAGTATTCTACCGATCAGTGCTTGCACAAATTTGTAATGACCCTGTATTATCCTGTTCCTTAGAGGGCTATTTAGCCCTATGGACTTTTTTGAATAAATACAATACAAATACAAAATATGCAGGTGAACAGGTAAAATTTCATATGGAGCGCTATGTATGACATCCTGTTTTGTCTCTATAAATTTGATTTATTGCTTCCTTATAGATATTACTTTTAACTAAAAATTCCTGTATTTCTTTATTCAGTGCACATTCAACTCATGAAGGACATTCTGCATTCTAGAAAACTTCTCGAACTTTAGTCTAAAGTGACAGATATATTATTAGAGAAGATTTTACAGTTAAAGTGGTTCATGTCCGTGCTAAGTTTTTAGAATATTCTGATAATGTCATCCTGAATTTGTACCTTACCAGCATTGATACTGAGCCATATCTGTGTATTTAGATGCAAGAGATCTAATACAAGAAGTGTACTGAGCCACTTTTAGAAAAGGTAGATGCATCGCTACTTTACCGACATCAAGGACATTTCACAGCTGTCACAAAATAATATTGCGCAATAGGGTGGGCCGAATTTTTTTTTTTTTTTTTTTTTTTGAAAGGCCTCAGGTCCAAAAAGTTTCTACTGGATCCCAGTAACTCGCAGGCCAAATTACAGAATAAGAAAAATATATTTAACGGGAGCGCATCGACAATGAAGCCTAAAATGTGACAAAATGTTAATTTTCACTTTTTCTATTAAAATATTTTTAATATTTGATAGCTCTAATCATTCAAATTAGTAAAATACTTCCTACTAAAGTCATTTTTTACACATACTATACAGCATTAACAAGAAAAGTACAATATTTATCCCGAAAATGAGAGCGGGAGATAGTGCAAAGTGCATTTTGTCACTTTAAGCTCATGTTTTCCCTAAAAACAATGTATTTCTTTTGCCTATAATTATTTCCGGTTGAATGGGTAAGAATTTTTAATGTTGTGACTGTTATATTTGACTTCGTAGTTGGTAATTTTATGTTAATATATCCGAATTCATAATTTAAAGTTTTCCAATCTATTTTGTTATCGCTTATTGAAAATGGCCTCAACCGAGCTTAGCTTCAGGAAATTCGTTACGCATTCGATCATCAGACAAGTTACGACTTTGATACAGGATTATATAGGACGAAAATAATATTTTAATCTAGGAATATGTGAAAAAAGCTATTAATAAGATTTTTCATGAAAAGCATGAACTTGAAGTGACAAAATGCAGTACGTGCAAATGCATTTTGCACCATCTCCCGCTCTCATTTTCGGGATAAATATTGCCCTTCTCTTGTTAATGCTGTACTGTATGTGTAAAAAATGACTTTAGTAGAGAATATTTTACTGATTTAAATGATTAGACTTGTCAAATATAAAAAAGATTTTAATAGAAAAAGTGAAAATTAACATTTTTCACATTTTAGGCTATATCGTCGATGCGCTCCCGATAAATATATATTTTTTTTAATCTGTAATTTGGCCTGTGAGTTACTGGGATCCAGTAGAAACTTTTTGGACCTGAGGCCTTTCAAAAAAAAAAAAAAATCGGCCCACCCTATTGCGCAATGGTAAGTAGCAAGTTTGTCTAAAAATTTGTCTACATGTTTCAAAGATATTCTACATGTAGTTTAATAATAATAATCTTATAATATAATGATAAAAATAATCATTATTATTATTTAATATGTGTTCGGTTTATTGGAAGAGCTTGCTCAATTGCCACTACTGAAAGATAGTTGAATTAAAGCATTTATTAAAAGAACGGTGGTTCCTTTTATAATGGCTTCCAATGAAAATTGTTTGATCAATGAAATAACATTCATATTTAAAAAATTGAGGATATGGAAGGAAGATTAATAGCAGAGATGGTAATACGTATAATGTATAGTGAAGAATTCTGTTTCATGACTGCAAATGCATATATTGCTTTTCACGAAAGAAAAAAGGGGAAAGAACTCATTTTTAAAATACTTTACTCTTATGTCACACGTGATTATGAAAATGATGAATATACCATAGAAGATTATCAATCCAGCCATGACAAGGAAGCATCAAAATATTCGCCGGAACGAGTAAATTTGGAGGAGTTAGGTGAATCTTTTAAGAATGTGAATATTGATTATGTTACAATAGAAACGAAGTTTTTCTTTTCAAACTAACATTTATCACATCATCTCAATGGTTCAAACATAAACGCCTATGGTTTAAATAAAGAAAAGAAAGGATAAATGATAATAATATGAGTGACGCAGAAGTTGCCAATGAAAATATCATCCATCATTTCACATGAATCAAAAACTGACCTTTCCAGAAACATACAGTGGATTATCACTGAGACGTATGCAGACAATTCATGAAATATGAAAACTGTATTTTAATTGGAGAATTAATTGCTTCAATTTTTATAAGTAGATTATAAGGTTATTATATTATTTATATTATTATATAATATATATTAGTATACATCATTATAAGAGGGTAGGTTTGAATCCAGCTTTAAGCTGTACCTCGCCCTTTGGGTTCTTATGTTAACTCTGTCTGCCATGCACATATCCTTCTTGTTACGAAATCAATAAAGATTTATTATTATACAGGAAGAGAAAACATACATAAGAGCGATAAAGTTCTTATAGCTGTATTCAAGTGTGGGAAATATACATATATTTAATCCCAAGTATATAAAAGTGAGTAGTGAAATAAAACTCTTATTATGGATTTTTTAGTTATTTTTTAATAACAATAATAATAATAATAGTTGGTTGAGCACTCGGACTTCACCTTAGAGGCCCGAGGTTTGATCTCTGAGCCGGCACATCTGGAAATTTTTCTATGTACCTTTACCGAGGTTCTGGTGGTTCGGATCCCATCTTAAGCTGTAGGCCCCACATAGGCAACCCAGTCTGTAAGTGATGGGGTGAAAACCAGTCTTTGTACAATATGTCAAGGCACACGCTCATATAATATCGCTTGATTGCATTATAATAATGCGTCCGTGACTGATAATATATATACCGAGACAACCACGTGCATACCATCAAAAAAATCCAACTCTAGTCAAAAATGCCTTCGGCATATTGTACTGTAACAATCTTAAGCCTGAGACATTAATTTAAAATTACATAATGAAGTAATTTTAAAGATTTTAATTAAGAAAAATGAAGTTTCAACTCATAAGAAAATGAAAGTAAGGCATGAAGAATGTGCAAGAGAGAGAACCATGTCATGTAATTGACTTACAAGCTGTAGACTGAATTAATTTTTACATTCAAAATCAACTCAAAATAAAGTGACAGAAAGGTATGAAGCGTGTGTGTAGGCTAGAGAGAGAGTAATGTAATATATATATATATATATATATATATATATATATAGAGAGAGAGAGAGAGAGAGAGAGAGAAAGAGAGGTATGTATTGAAAAATTTTAATTTTGTAAAATTTGCAATATTTCAGGAGGCTTTGCAGTTGAGCGACTCAAAAACAGTTATAAATCTCATAGCATGCCTCTGCAAATGAATTAAAACATATAACAATTGTACACGAATCTTGAAAAATACCGACAGATTCTTAAGAGATCTTATTACATCCAGTGGGTCACAGTGAGAGTTTTAGAATTTTATATCGATGTAGCTTAGATTTCAAATGAAATATTATCAAATAATGCCTGATAGTCGGGTAATAATTTTTAATAATATTGCTTGAACTATTTTGGAATGAAGAACATATAATTTGAAAGCTCTTGTTAGAATTTAAAAAATAAAATCAGCTAGTTAAATATTATAATGGACTGTAAGAATCGTTGAAATCACCTTTCGCACAATAGAGTAATCTGCTGAAAAATTTCAATTTACTTACTAGAAACATTGAAATGAAGTATCATGAATGATAAAATAAATTCAGCAATATAAAAATCTAATACAAGAATGCTGTGAATCAATCATTGAAAAATGATAAAATGATCTAGTGATAACATGAACATCTACTTTCTGGAAATCTCTTAAATCAACATTCAATGATATAAAAATTTAATTAAATAATAATAAAATCGCTATTATAAATAACAGCTACAAATCTGTTTTTTTCCTAGAACCAACATTTTTTTAAATTGTAGTTAAATAAATCGATTTAAAGGAGCAAGGATTTCTGGCTAACAGAATGATGGATATGCAGTTGTTTCAACTATCCCAATATAGTAGGCAAAACTTCGTTTCACTAAAACGGGAACCTGGGTCACCAAAGATTATTATAGAGTGCGCCACCATCGGATACGCTGCTTTTCCCTGTTGCATCTTAAGTTATCCTAAATCAAGTTTAACTAAAAAAATATTAAAATGTATATGGAAGAACGAGAAAGAATAGATGATGAGAAGGATGATGGGGACACGATGAAGAATAAAGGGTGTGAAAAGGAGGAGAGGGAGGAGGAGGAGAAGGAGAATACGATAAATATAACAATTGAGTCAAGTAGGTACTGAAAATATTAGATTCAATGATTATATGCTCAAATTCGTCTTGATAAATCACCTTCCTCATATAATAATAATATCTCTCTCTCTCTCTCTATATATATACATATATATATATATAATATATAATATATGTATATATATCTCCTTAATATAAAATCTCTAAACGATATTGTCGGTTTCGATACTGACGATTTTCGAGAGTAACGGCGGTGGTAACGTTTGCTTGCTGTAGGCCGCTCATATTCAACAGTAGTGTGTGTCTGTGTATGGTACTGCATTTGAAATTAGTGATGCTAATTGATTCGCCTTTATTTGCGCATGTTTGGATTGTAGTATAGTTGATTGGCTGTAGTGCGCGCCTGTATTTTAATTCCCAATGAGGACGTGAACTAGAACCAACAAGCGCTATTCAGATGCGCATGTCAAGGTGGTCTTTTCGGGATCACTGTGGGAAATAGTAATCGAATCGATTCGCAGTTCGAGTTCGATAATGCGACATGTGGTTTTTCGTATTTGGTAATGCGCCGCTCAGTGTTGCCAACCGTTGCACGGTAAAGTCTGAACAAGAGAAATACGTGAAATGTATACTAAGGTGAGTAATGAACCATAACCTCAATTGTGATGGTAGTCTGTTTTTAAACTTTTTACGCAAACAAGAACTTTTCAAATTAATCATTTTGACGCTCGGTAACTGTGATTTCTATTATAATCGTGTACGTTTCGGTTCTACTTTCCCTATACGATTAAAATCTCCATTTCCTTATTATAGCGCCACATTCGAATAATTATTTTTTTTAGTTGGAATAGAAGTATGTCAAAGATTTATGTATATCTACAGATACAAAATTTTAGAATATAAAAACATTTTAAAATTGCGCATTTCACGCTCTTGGGGGGACTGCTATTAAAAAAAAACACCGATACTTCAAGGGGCACTCCTATAAAAAAAAACACCGATGCTTCAAGGAATTTTCAAGGAATTGATTTTGATAATTTGGAGGGATTTCAAAGAAGTTTGAAGATTATATGGTATTTGATGGTAATTTTTTTTTATATACCATTAAGCCATTTCCCTTTCGGCGAGCCTCTAGGGGTAGGCGTGACACTACCCGATTCGGGTAGTATTTCTAGGTGGATAGTTTCTTGTAGTAAATAACTACAAGTGTGGGCTCACCACGCCCACGACCGCCAACAGTAACGCAGTAGTATCAGACGGTCACCCATCCAAGTACTAACCGCGCCCAACACTGCTTAACTTCAGTAATCTAACGGGAACTGGTGTTTCCAGCGTGGTATGGCCGTTGATATGGCCGTAATTGATTCTAAAAAATTTCAAATTGATATATTGTAGGAAAATATTTGAAAGAATTTCAGTAAATTCCAAGGAATTGGTTATTCATTTTAATAATTTTAAGGAATTTCAAGAGACTGAGAATATTTTAGGGCATTCGAAAAGAATCCAAAGCATTTGAAAGATATGTCAATAATTTCAATGAATGCCTAAAGATTTTGAAGGGTTTGTAATATTTTAGGATATTTTGATAGGTTTCAAGGTATTTCCAACTGATTTTAGTCATTTAATTGATTCAAAAGGATTGTTGGAGGAATTTTTCAAGATTATGAATATTTTAAGGTATTTCAAAAGAATCCAAGATGTTTTCGAAAGATTTGAACAATTTGAAGGGATTTCAAAAAGATTCAAAGGATTTGAAAACTTTTGGACGTTTCTTAATGATTCGAGGGATTTTTCATTTGATTTCAGTACTTTCATTGATTTCAGAGGATTTGCAATATTCTAGAGTAATTCAATAGATTCCAAAGCAGTTTCAAGAGCGTAAAAAAATTTCAAGTGATTTTCAAAGTTTTAAAAGGTTTGAAATATTTTAGGGAATTTCTAATGACTCCAAGGAATTTTTTATTTCAATAATTTGAAGGAATTTCAAAGGATTTGAAATATTTTAGGCTATTTTTTTAATTATTATTTGATTTTAGGGAGATTAAAAAAATTTCAAGAATCCAAAGAATTTCAAATTGATTTCAGTAATTGATTTCAGAGGATTTCAAATATTTTAGAGTATTTTTAAAGATTCCAAGACATTTTCAAGAGATTTAAAAAGTTTCAGGAAATTTAAAAAAAGGTTTGAGGACCCGAAACTTTTTAGATTATTCTCAAAGATTCCCTGATTCATAATTATAATTGATTAAATAAAAAATTATATAAAATTATAAGATTATGAATGATAGATTATATGAAAAATATATTGATTATAATAATATATAATTATAATATTAATCATTGATATCAGAGGATTGGAAATATTTGGGAGTATTTTGGAAGATTTCAAGGCATTTTCGAAAGCTTCAAAAAGTTTCAACTTTCAAGTAACCTTACAATAATCAAAATAAATATTTAAGGAATTTGAAAAGACTCCAAGGTATTTCCAAGAGGTTTCAATAATTTTGAGGAATTTCAAAAAATGCTAAAGGATTTGAGAACTTTCACAGTATTTTAAAAGATGTCAAGACATTTTCGTAAGCTTCAAAAAGTTTCAAGTGATATTTAAAGAATCAAAGGATGTCAATAATTTGAAAGAGTGTCAAAGGATTTGAAATATTTTAGGGTGCTTTTCAAAATTGCAAGGGATTTTGAAGAGCTTACAAAAATTCAAGGAATTCCAAAATATTCTGAATGATTTTGAATATCTTAGGGTAGTTTGAAAGACCCTAGGAATTTTTTAATTGATTCCAGTAATTTAATGTTGCTCACAGGATTGGAATTAATATATGGTATTTTAAAAGGTCTGAAGCATTTTCAAGAGCTTTAGAATGTTTCAATTGATTTCCAAAGATTTTAAAGAATTTGAATACTTTAAGAGATTTTCGAAAGATTCAAAGGAATATTCAATTGGTTTCAGAGGATTTGGAATATTTTTGAGAGTTCAAAAAGATTCTAGAGCTTTTTCGAGAGATTTGAAAAAATGTGCATGTGCTGTTGTATCAAAGAGTTTCCTAAAATTTCGAAAATATAGATCGATTTAATAAGACCTATGTCAAGTTTTAGGGTATATCAAAAGATTCTAAGGAATTTTCCATCTATTTCGGTAATCTGATAGGATTTGAAATATTATGAAGTTTTTCAAAGACTTTAATACACTTTCAGGATATTATTGATTTTTTTAAAGGAATTTTAAAGGCTTTGAATGACTTTAGGAGAAATAAACAAATTTTTCTGCGAGTTTAGAGATTTTTTTCACAACTTCGGAATATATGAAACTATTCTATAGGACTTGCAAGGTTTTTAATTGTTTTAGAATATTTAAATGAATTTTATGAGTTTTCCGAAGATTTCAATAATTTTATGGAATTTTAAAAGCTCTCGAGGTATTTCCATAATCCAAGATGCAAGAAAATATTATAAAGTTTCATGCAATTTCACGGGATTTTATAATATTTTAATGTACTACAAGGAATTTTTTTAATTCCAACTATAATTGTTTGAAGTTTCATAAATTGAATTCTTCAATTCTTTCAATTCTCAGCTTTCAATTGTTCTAAGCGATGACGCTGTTTTGCTACTATTTTTAAAAAAATATACTAAAGACGCTATTTTCAAATCAAAAACACGAATTCATCAACAAAGATGGATTTTCTAACAATTAAAAAAATGTAATGAAAACTGTTTAATTTCAAGCCAAAAACCTCAACTTTTCAACAAAACTGTTGAAGGTTCGACAAAATATTTAAATTTTTACTCAAAAAGATGAATTTTCAAACAAGAAGATTGATTTTCTATCAGAGAGGCAGAATTTTGAGTAAAATATGTACATAAATTTTAAACCAAATATTTGAATTTTCAACTAGAAAAATTAATTTTCTATCAAAAAAGAAGAATTTTCGACAAATGACATAAATCTCCATCTGAGTACTTTGAACAATGGATGTGATGTTAGTTCAAATTTGATTCGATTAATTTTTGGTTTACATTTTTTTTGCTTCGAATTTTTTTGCATAAATATTTGAATTCAGAACCAGAAAGATCAATTTGTAACCACAAATGGAGCAGTAAAATTTTACACATTAATATTTTTACACAAGGAAGATATGATCTACATTTTAAAACGAGAATTAAATAATGATAACGAGGAAGAATTTCATAAGAAATTGAACTATTAGATAAAAACGATGCTTCATAAAAGTAGATATAAAATTGACGTAAGTCCGGCGACGTAAACCAAATACTTTGTGCAACGTTTTTGTATTATTACTTATCTAACATATGTGGATTTAAAAAATAAAATTTATACTTTATACTTTCAATCATTTTATGAAAAGTATTTTACATACATTTCTATGGTATAGAAAGAATCCATGTAAAATTGTACATGTTCTACAAGTAAAGTCGCAAAAATTGAAAACAGATTTTCGCAAAAAGAAAAAAAAAATATTTTTGAAAAGCTTTTGTTTAATTTAGCTTTTAATAAAACAGATACTGTAACTGTTACAAATGCCTGAAAAGTTCTTTCGACAGTACGATTTTCTTCTTATAATGCAAGAATTTTATCATTTTTACGGGAACAACGGATACGATAAAAATGTTCATGTACAAAAAAGTTATACTAAAATAAATTTTACTTTTTCGTAATAACGTGCATCATTCACAATAAAAATTAGAAAATTAATTTTTCATTGAAAAAATTCACTACATCTCTTAATGCATGATAAAATATTAGTGGTGAATGGATTACTATAGAGTATGAAAGCAATAATTGCCAAGCAAATAGACAACTTAAAAATTTGTCATCATATTTCTTAAAAACTGAAAGATTGGTAGTTACTGCCATTATTCTATGTATAATTTATTTTTTTAAACTTTGTAAAACTTATATAATAATGAAAATTAATATTATTCGTAGTATTTATCAATTTGAAATTTATATGCTCATGATTGTACATGTTATAACGAATTATTCACAATTTATTCTAGAAATAACATTTCTTTTCAGTTATAAAATAAAGAATGTATTACGGCGGTATAATTTACAAATAAGTTAAGTGTTAGACAAATTTAATAGCCAATTATAATAAATTAAATTATAATTATATTCACAATTATTTCAAGATAACGATGGCCGAATTTACCAAAAAATAAATCATGAGAAACCTGTTACTCCTTTAGCTTTAACAAAGAACAAAAATGGAAAGGGGCTCCTTATTGGAGGCTTCGTACATCATCCTGTAGTGAGTTTCGTGCCTTCTAATCATTATTTTGTACAAATTTTTTTCAACATTAATCAAATATGAATAGTACAGAAACAATAAGTATTTGGTTTATTCTTCCTCATTACATGGTTCTCTCTCTTGCACATGCTTCATGCCTTACTTTCATTTTATAATGAGTTGAAACTTCATTTTTCTTAATTAAAAACTCTAACATTACTTCATTATGTAATTTTAAATTAATGTCTCAGGCTCAAGATGGTTACAGTTCAATATGCCGAAGGCATTTTTGACTAGAGTTGGATTTTTTTTAATGGTATGCACGGGGTTGTCTCAGTATACAGGGTGTTTTTTTTAACTTGAGACAACGAAATATCTCAAAAAATACGCATCCTACGGAAAAAATGTCTGGAATAAAAACTTTTTATTTTCGAGAAGGAAAAAAGATTTGTTAAAATTTACTCCACCCCACCCCCACAGGAGGCAGAGGTGGGGGTAACTTTGTAATTTCAAATGGCAACTTAAATTTTTTATCACAGATTCGGATTCTCCTTTACGAAACACGTAAGTTTTATTCGGAAAATTTGTTTCGATTCGCGATAGATGGCGCTGCAATTGCGAAAAACGAAATTGTTGACATTACTGTTAGCTCTACCCAGGAATAACGACGCGGACGTAGAAGTTGTCTATTCCCTTCGGGGTGCTTAATTTCGGTGAGTCCCCTTGCCTCTCACCATCCATCGGGGTGCTTGATTTCGGTGAGTCCCCTTGCCTCTCACCACAGGGATGCTTGATTTCGATTAATTATTTTACAATAAGTGCTCAAAATGGTGTCCTCGCACTTCGATGCACTTGTTAATCCGAGCTTTGAAAGATTCCACACAACTGCGAATTGTGTCTGGTGATATTTGTGCACAAGCAGACCTGATTCGCTCGATCATGTTATCACAAGTTGTGGGCACTTCTTGATACACGCGATTCTTTAGATAACCCCACAAATAGAAATCCGGCGTCGTGAGATCTGGCGATCTGGCAGGCCAATTTACTGGACCTCCTCTACCAATCCATCGTCCATTGAATTCGCGATTGAGTACTTCCCTCGCGATTGCCGCATAATGTGCTGGACAACTGTCATGTTGAAACCACATGTTGTGTCGCACTTCCAAGCTTAGGTCTTCCAGCAATATTGGTGAGAGGCAAGGGGACTCACCGAAATTAAGCACCCTGAAGGGAATAGACAACTACTACGTCCGCGTCGTTATTCCTATGTAGAGCTAAAAGTAGTGTCAACAATGTCATTTTTCGCAATTGCAGCGCCATCTATCGCGAATCGAAACAAATTTTCTGAATAACTCTTACGTATTTCGTAAAGGAGAATCTGAATCTGTTATAAAAAATTGGGGTTGCCATTGGAAATTACAAAGTTACCCCCACCTCTGCCTCCTATGGGGGTGGGGGTGGGGTAAATTTCAACAAATCTTTCTTCCCCCTCGAAAATAAAAAGTTTTTATTTCAGACATTTTTTCTGTAGGATGCGTATTTTTTGAGATATTTCGTTGTCTCAAATTAAAAATAACACCCTGTATATATGTGACGTGCGCCGAAGAAATGGGGCTCACTCTAAAAAAATCGAAATCGAGGTTTTTACACCTTTCGATAGTTTTTGAGTTGCTCTTTTTAATGAAACCGTCGAAAAAAAATTCCGAGCGTTATTATTGCTAATAATTGAGTTGATACATACCCGAGAAATCGTGCTTTCGCTCGAGAGCTCGAGATCCCGTGAAACACCTCCCACCACTCACCACTACATCTCCGCGTCTCATCTATACCCCGTCCGTGAGCAGCGCCGCTACATGCGTAATAATGTAGTGGCAAGTGGATTGGGAAGATTTCCTTAGTCTTCCCTCTCTCCTAAAAGTCGCGTCTATCGGGTCGACTTCGACCGCTCGTCATGAGAAATCTCGCTTTCCAGAGTAAGCCCCCTTTCTTCGGCGCACGTCACATATTATCAGTCACGGACGCATTATTATAATGCAATCAAGCGATCTGATATGAGCATGTGCCTTGACATATTGGGCAAAGACTGGTTTTCACCCCATCACTTACAGACTGAGTTGCCTATGTGGGGCCTACAGCTTAAGATGGGATCCGAACCACCATTACCTCGGTAAAGGTACATAAAAAAATTTCCAGAGGTACCGGCTCACTTATGTATGTTTTTTCTTCCTTTCTAATCTACTTATAAAAATTGAAGCAATTAATTCTCCTATTTAAATACAGTCTGCTCGGTAGGTGCCTATCACCACTACGCAGCGCGTCCTCGGGTTGCGGATAGAGGAACGTCCCGTAAGGCTGAACAGCCCCTCAGGTTAACTGCGAATACAAGAATAAGCAGTCGCGGACAGACGATAGGAACCAGTCGTGGCGTGGGTGTGGTGAGCCGAATCACTGGTAGAAAATATTCACCTAGAAACAAAACACTACCCGAACCAAAACTAAAAATCTTGTAAGGGAAAAATCCTGCTGCCCCATCGGACACCGCAGCGATGACACTGCCCGCAAGGGATGTGTGGAATGATTCGCCTGTATAGGGCCAAAGGGGTATTGATGCCAGTAGGCGCGCTGCCTTGCAGGGGGACGTCAGGATACGAGGATGAAACTGTAATGTGTCTGACGACAAGTTTACATGGTCCTTGTCAGAGTCGGAAAGCTCCCATACTTATGCCTAGGGAGGTATGGGGGTTATCACTCCTGGGACAGTGGATTCACCTACGATCGGAATAGGATCCTAACGTGCGGATTCACAGGCCCACAAAATTTGACAAAGGTTCGGAACCAGAGACCAGACCTAGTATACCCGAAGGCTTTTGCTGCGCTGAATCCGAATCTGACCTCAGAATAATTCCAGCACCCTAAGTTTTCGAGATATTCTAACCGAAAAGCTTGGGGGGTGGGGAATCCGGTTGTGGGGTTCTCGGGTTATAGGCTCGCAGGTTACCGGGCTTGGCGGTTAAGGAAATCGGGTTGTGTAGCTCTTAGGTTATATGCTCGCAGGACCGGGCTTGGGGGGTGGGGAATCCGGTTGTGGGGTTCTCGGGTTATAGGCTCGCAGGTTACCGAGCTGGGGGGTTAAGGAAATCGGATTTTAGGGGTCCGGGGGGTTAAGGAAATTGGGTTTTAGGGGTCTGGGGTTACAGACTCGCATTTTACAGGGCTCATGGGTTAAGGAAATCAGGTTGTAGAGGTCTAAGGTTATAGATTTGCAGGTTACCGGGCTCGAGGGTTAAGAGAATCAGCTTATCGGGGGTCTGGGGTTATATGATCATGTAACAAGCTGTGATAGACATAGTTTTGCTACTTTCATTCCCTGGGCAAATATTTTTGTAGTAAAATTGATATCCGTGAAAAGTGAAAAAAGCCTTCGGGTATACTAGGTCTGGGCTCTGGTTCTGAGAATTGTTGGCCTGTGTTATCTTGAAACTACCATGGCTAACTTGCAAAAACAAAAGACCACAGTTAGGGATCTAAGGGTGGGGACTCTAAACGCGCGTAGTCTAAATACTGGCGGATTTAGCGAACTCATTGGGATAGCAAATAAATACAAAACTGACTTAACAGCACTTCAAGAAACCTGCTGGCCGGACGATTTCGCGTCAATTTCTAAGGATAACTATACTTTTCACTATGGAGGAGCTAAGGAGTTCAGAGTGGGGACCGGTTTTCTTATTAATAAACGTATTTCGCAACCGGTTATCGACATGCAATTCATTAACGATCGGTTATCATACATTGTACT
>CAKNXH010058588.1:0-87011 GCA_932178445.1 Andricus quercusramuli | reverse complement strand
ACGTATTACCATCTCTGCTATTAATCTTCCTTTCATATCCTCAACTTTTTAAAATATGAATGTTATTTCATTGGTCAAACAATTTTCATTGAAAGCCACTATAGAAGGAACCACCCTTCTTTTAATAAATGCTTTAATTCAACTGTCTTTCAGTAGTGTCAATTGAGCAAGCTCTTCCAATAAACCGAACACATATTAAATAATAATAATGATTATTCTTATCATTATATTAATTGATTATTATTATTATTAAACTACACGTAGAATATCTTTGAAACATGCAGACAAATTTTTAGACTAATTTGCTACTTACCATTGCGCAATATTATTTTGTGACAGCTGTGAAACGGCCTTGATGTCGGTAAAGTAGAGATGCATCTGCCTTTTGTAAAAGTGGCTCAGTAGCCTTCTTGTATTAGATCTCTTGCATTTAAATACATAGATTTGGCTCAGTATCAATGCTGGTAAGGTACATACTTGAGCCGGGTTTACACCAAGCGAGCATCGTTCGCGAACGCTGTTCGCGAACATTCTCATACAGGAGGCTCGCTCGGTGTAGACGCTGGCCCGCACCGAACAGTGTTCGTGAACGCTGTTCGCGAACGTTCGTTCGTGCTCGTCCGTGTTCGGCCGCTTGTCGGTAAATCGACGAATCATCAAAGGGATTCAGAGTTCGTTGCGCGTCCGGTGTAAACGGTACTTCGACAGGAGCACGCATAGCATTTTTCAGAGTGCATCGAATTTATTGTTTTTATTCCAAAACATGGAGTGGGACAATGAAAAGTGCCTGGAAATACTTGGCTTTTCAATGATTTCCGTTTTAAATTCTTTAAAATTTTGAAAACTGGAAACCGCTATAGTTGAATCATTTATTCAATAAAATTATTCAGTTTTTATTTTTTTCTACATCTTCATGTTTGGAATCTTAATACTAAACAAAAGAATAGTTCAATAAATGTCTTCGAAAATGAAATTCAAATTTGGTTCTTACCATTATATCATATTATTATATTAATTACATCAATATTATATTAATAAAATTGATATTATATTAATCACATTTTATGAAATAGTACGATTTTCGATTATTTTCGTTTGAAATTCTTTAAAATTTTGAAAAAATTGACAGTTTTGATAATGTGGGTGCCATGTTCGTGCACTCTTGTCGGAACACGGACAACTGCTCGCGAACAACTGCTCGGCTGTGCTCGGCTCAGGCAGTGTGAACGGGAAGCTACCCCTCTGTTGACGAATGCTCGCAAGCATTCGCAAACGTTTGCGAACGTTTACGAACGTTCGCGAACAATGCTCGCTTGGTGTGAACCTGGCATTAGGATGACATTATCAGAATATTCTAAAAACTTAGCACGGACATGAACCACTTTAACTGTAAAATGTTCTCTAATAATATATCTGTCGCTTTGGCCTAAAGTTTGAGAAGTTTTCTAGAATGCACAATGTCCTTCATGAGTTGAATGTGCACTGAATAAAGAATAACAGGAATTTCTAGTTAAAAGTAATATCTATTAGGAAGCAATGAATCACATGTACACCTGCATCTTTTGTATATTAAATGAATGATTATCTATAAGGAAGCAATAAATAATCTTTGTTTAATTGGAATAAGAAATAACCTTGGCTCAAAAGTGAGGTCCATAGTCCGTATTATAATGCGTATCCAGACTCCGTTTTACTTTTTGGTTCAGAACCCAGCCTCACTCATCTACTAATACAGCAGCTTTAGTGAGTCATTAAAAATTTGAAATATTTCATTATAATTATTTTTAATTTAGCTCATTTTTTTGGTTTTAAATCTTCATCGTGTAATAAGCAAAATTGATCTTTCTAAATAAGAGATAGAAGAGGTGCTGAAACAACAAGCATATATCTGTAAATGAAAAAGGCATACGACCTCATCTCAAGTGTTGTTGTATTGTATGACCTAAAGAAGCGTTAGAATCGATACACCTAGAAACACGTAAGATTCGTTTCTTAAAATTGCACAGTATTGCATCATATGATGCAAAATTGTTCTAGAAAGTTTTACAAGATAGTCGATATACCTAGAAACACGTAAAATTCGTTTCTCGGAATTGCGCAATATTGCATCATATGATGCAACAATTTTCTTCATCTAGACACACGGAAAATTCGTTTCGTGATAATGCACAACATTGCATCATATGACGCAACAATTTTCTATGCGTAGAACCACGAGAAATTCGTTTTGCTACACTAGACCGTCATGCGCGCGCTCGAAGCGCGCGCTTATGTGAATTTTTCTTGTATGAATGTTGAAATGTTAATATACATTATTTTCCTCGGAAAAAAAAAAAAATTGATTAGCATTTCGAACTCGAAAGTTCATTGCCTCACTACCCGATTCGGGTAATGTTTCTAGGTGGATAAATACTACCAGTGTGGGTCCACCACACCCACGACGGGTCAACAACACGCAGTATTCCCGAACGGTCACCCATCCAAGTACTAACCGCGCCCAACACTGCTTAACTTCAGTGATCTAACGGGAACTGGTGTTTTCAGCGTGGTATATTTCAGCGTGATTAAATTTTGTATATTTGAATAATATTTCGCACAATACATTTTTAAAAATATAAGTAATAAGTAAATTATAAATTTTGCGTAATATATTGTACGCAAATGGAATATATATATTTTCTGAAATTCAGATATCAATCATTGTAAGTATCGTTGGGCGGAAGGGTGGGGGGGGGTCTAATATGTCACCAATTTCGGACAAAACACCTTATGTATGATTCGATCAGAAACGCTTTACCTTAATCCATTCTATCAGAATATCATTGATGATGTTGATCTATTATTATGGATTGAATTAATTTTTAGATTATGTGAACTTTCGCTGAAGGGCGTATACTAAAGTATCACGTGACCATTCGCATGGTATTTGGCGGATTTATTATACCATTAACCCATTTCCCTTTCGGGGTAGGCGTGACTCGCTAGGTTGGAAAATAGTAGTGTTGGGAAGGAGGTATAGATATTTTATATTGATCTAGAATTTGCATGTTATTCATTTAAATAAAACGTTCGTTCCGCAACTTTGCTCCGACCCAGGCTGCTGATCAATCTCTCTAGCGATCACCCCAAGTGAAGAGCTTCACAAGGAAAATAAACTACGAACTAAGCTTCACAAACTAAGCAAACTGAACTAAGCTTCACAAATATAAGATTCCCCACTCGGGCCCATTATTATTCAAGGTCTTTTGTTTTAGACGTCATTCACTGTACTAACATTCTTTTAATAAATCACTTGTCGCCACAGTTTTCTTCCTTCACGTCCATGCATTTTTTCATGCAAGCTCTCCTGTTTCTATGGCTTCTTATGTCTTTTCGGATTAAGGTCTCATTTACACTTTCTAACCAGTCTTTCTGCGTTCTGCCTCTAGGCTTACTGCCATTCACTTTACCTTTATACACTTGTTTCGTTAGACGTTCATGTTTCATTCTTTTCAACATCTCCCAACGATCTTAACTGATTTATTTCCCATGTGTCAACTATTGTCTCTTTTGCTCCACATTGTTTGATTATTATTTCGTTTCTCACTTTGTCCATCAGTGTTTTCCCGCAAATTGTGCGCAGAGGTTTTATAATCACGTTAATTTTACTCTTATCCTTTCCTTGACAGGTCCATGTCTCGCTGTCTTATAGCACAGTTGGTACAAATATAACACTACACGGGAACTCCAATATAAGGCCAGTTTCGCAGGTTACCTGGCAGTGGCCGTGGCATTAAATTAGACGTTGCAATCGTAAACAGACAGCGCCGTATCGACCACTTCTGTTGGATTTGTCTCCCTCTTTTGTCGCTCCCGCTTGCTGCTCCCCCGTACTGCCCGCTTTTATCGCTCGCTACTGGTGGGAACGCATTGTTGACACTGCTTGTGCGCTGAGAAACTGCGTGGGCCAGCAGTTCTAGGAAGCACTAAATCAGTCGGCCTTATATTCGAGTTCTTTTGTATATATTGCCATTTTATTTTTTTTTGATATATTTTTACTTCTGAGAATGGACCCTGCTCTACCGATAACTTTCCGATCCTCGTTTATGCGCCTATCTAACTTCCCTTCTATCTTTCCGTCGATAGTGAATAGGCTACCTAGATATATGCACTTATCAACTTGTTCTAATCTCTCATCATTTGGGACAATGTTGCACATTTTTTTAATCACCTTTTCAATTAATTTTATTTTTAATTATTTTATCTTCACTTTATTTTCGCTCTTATCCAGCATTCGCATCGCTCGTCCTGGAATGTCTTCTTATATTATCCCCACTATACAAAGTTTCAAAATGTGATGAGCAGTTCAGTTTTTTTTTTTTTTTTTGTTCATGCAACATTATACAAACGTGCTGTAAAATGTGTATGCCGAACACATTATTTAACATAAGAATTAACAATTAAAATTTTTTTTGTCAATTATTGATTTACATTTTTTCTGCGTTAAACTTTACCAAAAATTCTTAGCACATAAAAAATGTTACGCGTTGTAAAACATTGAATTTTTGCATATTATTATACATTAATATTACTTTATACTATTATATATATATATATATATATATATATAATTATATATATATATATATAATTATATATATATATATATTTTATTATATTATATACTTTCCAATTATTGGTTCATATTTTCACTTTGTTAGACTTTACGAAAGGAGAAATTTTTTGTTATCAGAAGAAATTAATTTCCAACCCATAGAAAGAGGACACTTTAAAAAGGAAGAGTTGATATTTAAAGTCAGAAGGATAAATATTCAATAGAAAGTTAATTTTTCAACCAAATAGTTTATCATGCATTCTTTTCCTTGAGCGAATAAACAATTCATTGATTTTCTCTTCGTCATGATCTAAATCTCGCCTCTTAGTCAGCCACTGATTGCTCGAGCTAAAGATATATTTTTTAATGAGTTATTGAATCGTTTCTAACAAAGATATATATTATAAATCAAAATATTTGATATTGGTTTAATTTCTAATCTAGTCCAAGCCAGAGAAAGATCTTAGTAGGTTCCACTAAATGATTAACACAGAAATGCCTTCTCTCATGTTTTCCTGAAAATCACAGTATGTTATTAATATTCTAAGGGCATTACGTTATTCAATCGCTTTTACGAATTCAATTTTCAAAAAAGTGAAGTAATTTTATTCTTATTATATGGTCTAATATAATTAGTATAACAGTGTAAATAATAAGAATAAAAAAATTCGATTTGAGTGAGAGAAATGCCTGTCAGCATATTCTGGATTATTAGATTCTGAACGATTTTTTTTTGTTTCTTTCGAATCAGAAATACTTGTTTTATTGACTTTTATTTTCATCGGCACTTAAAACCTTTTTTTCCTATTGAATTTCAAGTTAAGATCGCGACCTACTTATTTAATTTGGCAAATCTACCCCCCCCCCCCCCCCCTTTCAACGTTTCACAGTACGATTATTCTGAAATTCAGATATCAATAATTTCAAGTAAGGTTGGAGGGGTGAGGCGGGTGGTCTAAAATATTACCAATTTCGGATAAAACACGTTTTGTATGATTCGATTAGAAACGCTTTACATTCCGAACATTTGAAGTAAAAAATATTGTATTTTCAACAAAATAGATGACCATTTCACGAAACTGATGTCTACTTAAGAAAATAGTTGAATTTTCAGCCAAAAAAATTAATTTTCGACAAAAGAGTTATATCAGAGAAGTGTGGTAGATAAGGGTTAAAAAATTGTAACTGTTGAGGACAATAGTATTTGAATCTGAATTAGAATTGTGATTGGAATTAGAACTCAGGTTTATATTTTGTTATAAAAAATGTGTGTGAAAGTGTTGAATAATCTACATGTATAAAATTGAATCTATTTCAACTGTATACTTAAACAATTTTAAATTTAACCAATTCAGAGTGAATGTTTTAAACTTTTATCAATTTTATAGTTAAAAAACTTAGATTCAATTATAAAACTGTAAATCTACGTTATAATTTGCAGTTTTTTAAATTGATGAATGAATCAATGAAATTTTCAAAATTTAAATTTATATAATTTTAATCATTTTTGAGCTATAAACAATAAAAGTTCAACAATTAACATTTTTCTTTTCAAAGTGAATAATTTTCATTTGATAAGTTATATTATTTTAATTATAATTACTTCCAAATCAATAATTTTTCAAATGTTAAGGTAAACGTCCCAGTAATAGTGACCTTAGTCCCAGTAATCGTGATGCCAATTTTCTTGCTTTTTATTTCATCTGAATGAATGTAATTTCTATTTGCCATAATAAAATGGCAAAAATAAGTGAGTTTTATCAATAAATGTTACTTTCAACACATTTTTGTAACAATATATTCAAACTATAACCTAGTTTCACGATTACTGGGACCGTCACGATTACTGGGACATTTACCTTATTTATGTATGGAAAATTTTATTTTTCATTATATTTTTAAGTATAATGGCCAAACCACGCTGAAAAAACCAGTCCTCGTTAGATCACTGAAGTTCAGAAGTGTTGGGCGCGGTTAGTACTTGGATGGGTGACCGTTCGGGAATACTACTAATAGAGTGCTGTTTGCGTGTCGTGGGTGTGGTGAGCCCACACTCGTAGTTATTTACTACAAGAAACTCTCCACCGAATCTGAAGAAACTATCTACACTACCCGAATCGGGTAGTGTCACGCCTACCCCGAAAGGAAAATGGCTTAGTGGTGTACATACATACATTGAAAAATTTCTTTAGATTAAAAAATCATTAAAATTTGTTTTTGAGGAATATGAAAATAATCTATTATTTAAAATCATTTAAAATACATGAAAATATTTTTAATTAGATTTCGGAATGTTCAAAATCTACATTTTGTTTTAGATTTTTTGAAATATTTATAAATTTTTTATTATTTTAGAAATTTTTCCATAAATTTCATAAATTTATAAATTTTCCATTATTTTAGAAATTTGTTCATAGCTTGTACTTAATAAAATCATAAAATTTTTTTACAATATTTTGAAATAGAAAAAAATTGCTTATAAAGTTATCGAGAGTATGTTTTGACAATTGATTTCATTATCATTTTTCTTAGGAATCATAATAAACACTTTTCAGTATTATGAAATATTTCGTACTTTTAAAAACTTAATTTTTGAAAACTTCTCAGGGCGCAGTCCCATGGATACATATTATTCTGTGCACGTCCAAGTCCACAGGAGCCCGTCTATGCACGTCGAAATTTCGACGCGCACAGTTGTCACTTGGAAAATTGTGCATGTGCACAGATAGTACTTGGACAACTGTGCACGTCTAAATTTCTATATGAACAGTTGTCGCTTGGACAACTGTGCGTGCACGTGTACATATGGTACTTGGACAACTCTGCATGTTGAAATTTTCACGTGCACAGTTGTTCGTCTAGACATTGACGTGCACAGTTGGGCACGAACAAAGTTGCTACGTGCAAAGTTGTCCGGTACTCAAATTATTTCTGAGGCAATTTAAACCTTTTTCTGCAATTTTTAAGGTTCTATTTTCAGTACTGAAGATAAAGTATGTTATAGGAAGAGTTTTTTGGTGTATGGCATTGCAAAATTCCAACTTAAGGTTAGAGTTTTATTCTTTGAAATGATCTTATTTGATGAATTTTGAACAAAATCTTCTGTATGAATAACAGGACAAGAAAATTGTTTGCTCTCTAAGATATTTCATTTTTAATAGATTGTCTAATTGAATTACCTCCATAACATGCTTTTACTTTGTGTAAGTTGCAATTCTTTAGGCTGCCTAAAAATTGGAAAGAAGCAATTAGTATAATTTTATTTTCTAAATTCACAATTTCTTCGACAGTTTCGTTAATATATTGGTTTGTGCCTCAAATTTCCAGGTGTAAAATTTTGTGTCTAGAGTTAAAGTTTCTTCCTTTTTTCCAAAATTCCATAGGTACAGTTTAACTTGGCTAACACTTGTCACAAATGTGAAATTTAACATGGAACTCTCGCACCTATATCAATTCATCCAAAAATTCTTCTTCTAAATTTCTGATAAGTATGTTGATTCAAAAAGTCAGTTTAAGAGTTTAATTGAATGCACAGCGCACGTTCATTTCCGTTTATTTATTCATTGTATGTTCATACAAATGTCTAATAATCCAAGACTCTGGCAGTAACTCTTTCTAAAAAAATATTCAATAAGTAACACTATTACTGAAAACGTCATTGGCGGTAAGTCTCCAATGCTAACAGTTGTCTTTGAGAAAAAAATATTATATAATGGTTATTTGGAATAACCTTTTTATTACTATATATTGGCATACTTGTAACAGTCCTAAAGAGGTCATGGTACCATGGCGAAATGCATTCACGTTCTTTCTTAGATGAAGATTTATTTATTTTATAACCATCACTTGCAAGACCAAAGGCCAAAAACACAAGAATATCCTAACAATATTCTCAGTTTATATTACATTCTCATTGTAATGAGAAGGTACTAGTTTTATGTAAAATTTGACATTGTCGGTTTTCATCAAATCTCCACGTTTTGAGACCTCCTGAGTCGGAAAAAAAGATTTTTACGAAGGTGTCTGTCTGTCTATCTGTAGTCGAAAGATTGATCAGATTGGATTGTGCTTTAACCAGCTATTTTGGATGAAAATTCGAAAAGTGGCCACATTTTGAAAATTTTTTAAACTACTTTTTTTGAAGCTTTGAAAACTTTATGTAAGGTTATTAGTCGTACGCGAAGCGGGCAGATTTTTTTATTTTCTAATTCAGTGCATCATTCTATTCAATTCCAAATCAGAATCTAGAAATGAATATGTCCTTTTAAGCGCATTGAAACCAAGCCCCAACCTCAAAATTTAATTGCCTCATTTTACGCTAAACATACCAGATTCACCTCTTTTTTAGATAATTAGCACCTATTACTATCTTGAATCAAAATTTACTTAGAGTGAAAAATTGGTTAATTTCAATCGTTTTTGTATAAAACATTTTTTCATGCTTGGGTTATCATAAAAAAAGTTTTACAGAAAAACTATTGGGACGAGCCAATTTTTCACTCCGAATACAGATTTGCTTCAAAACAAGAACGGGCCCTAATTATTATCTGAAGAATATTTAATTTCATTATTTAAGGAATGAAATGAGGCAAGCCAATACATATTTGGTGGGGTGGAATGGTATATACTTTTTTTTTTGAATACTGGAATCATTTACATACCAATGTTTGGACATTTTTTAGTTATATTTAGAATAAACATTTTTATAATACATATCAATAATATCAATCTTTCAAATGAAAAAAAAATTTGGTATATCTATAATAGGCGTAATCAAATTAAGTTGGTTGTAAAAGAATAATGAATTTCGCTGCGCTTTCCACAGAGTCTTGATAATAGTCCGACCGAATGTTTCAACCTTGATTCATAATTATTTAAATAAATAAATAAATGAGATAGAACAAAAGGTTTTCGAAAAATGTTCAGAAATTTTTTACCGTTAGAGTTTTTTTAAGAGATCTCAAGAAATACTTTCAAACAGATGCTAAGTATTTGTCGATTTTTCTCGAGACCCGTAGGGGTTAAATTTTCAAAACAGGCGAAAATGTAATTCGAAACTTTCAAGTGCATACCCATAAAATCTCAGTGTATCGTCCACTTTCAGTACGTACAGACGCGTTTGAGTTAAATCTAGAAGGAACAAATATCAATTCGTATCTACGACTATTCTTCTTTCAAATTATATCAAATTATATCATAATCACATTTAAAGTAATTTTCATAAAAATTATTTCAAACCGCGAATCTGAAAGTGCAATTTCAAAACTAAGGAGATTTTAGTCAAATTTTTATGTCAAATTTAGTCAAATTTTTAGTCAAATTTTTAAGATGAGTAACCTATTTAATTACTATTAATTTTTGAGTTTCAGGATATTTTAAAGGACTTTTAATATTATGGGAAATTTTATAAAATTCCAAGGCATTTCCAATTTACTTTGGTAATTTGATGAGATTTCAAGATTTTGAAATAATTTAAAGCATTCCAAGGGAATTTAAAAGGATTCCACGGAACTTTTCTTTCTCTAAATATTAATTTTCAGTAATTTAATAGAATTTTGAAAAATTTGGAATACTTATGATATTTTCAGAGGATTCAATAGCACTTGCAGGAGATTAGGAGAGATTCAATGAATTCCCAAGTCTCTTATTTTACCATTTTTTCCGTAATTTTAAAGACTTAATAATATTGCAGTTCAATTATTGAACTTCTCAGCATAAATCACCAACCAATTGAGACTCGGTTTCCTTTGCCTGTCCTTACCCCCCCCCCCCCCCTAGTAACAGAAGTTTTGGTGGGACTGACGTTACAACTAGACTCCCCACCGTAAGACGAATCAATACTTAACTTGGACATGATTTCGAATCGCAAAACGAATTTCGCACATACAGGTGGTAGTCGGGTGTACAAACTAAACATGAATAATACAAACAATAAAGTAGCCTCGGAATGGCCTGAAACATTGATTGACGAAAAGCATACACACGGTAAACGTAAAGGTCGAGTTTCAGGCGATGAATGGAGACTGGGTCTTTGGAATGCTAGAGGAGTGAATGATCTTAAAATAAGAGAACTACGAGAAACTATGCACGTAAGAAAACTAGATATTCTATGTGTACCTGGGACGAAGAAAAAGGGTTGCGAAAGTAGAAACATAGAAAATGAGGTGTTGAGAGGCGGTTTTGAAATATGGTCAGTGGGAATTGAATCCATTTGAAATATATGCTACATTTTGGAATTCGGAACAATATCAGAAAGATTCATTCTGAAGGTATTAGAAGGAATTAAATACATTCGAAATAAATTCTACTTTGCGGAATTAGAAACAATTCAGTATACATATTTTCTCAGAGGAATGGAAGGAATTAAATAAATTTGAAATGTATCCTACTTTACGAAACTGAAAACAATTAATTATAGATATTTTTTGAAGGTACTGTAAGGAATTAAATAAATGTAAATTTTGTCCTGTTTCTTGAACACAAAATAATTCCGAGAGTCGTTGTTTTCGCTATGGGAAGTGCAGGGAATTACATTTTTACAAAAAGTATTACTCTCTTGCGGATTGCAGGTCGGTGGAAGAATCAGGTTTTAAATAAGATAGAAAAATGTTCATTTTGTCGCTGAAATCGGAATTTCACAATTCTGTTCAATTCAAGCCTTCTTACTGGGTAGTGAATCACATGCTAGTCAAGGGGTCGGTTCAATTATGAATGAAAAAACAAGACAGCATCTTAAAGATCATGGATAAGTATTGCCCAGATTGCTGTGGATCAGAATGAAGGTAGAAATAAGAAGATTATTTATCATATCGTGTTACGCCCTAGTTGCTAGTGATCCGAGAGAAGTCAAAGACGCCTTCTGGGACACTGTAGATGATACAATAAGTACTTGCGATCAAGGTGAAATAATAATTCTGCTAGAAGATATGAACGGACGGGTCGGCGTCCAACGTCAGGATACACATACAAAAAGGGTGCTAGGTAATTTTGGGGGATCCAACAAGAAAAAATTAGAACGGGGAAAAATTAGTTGGCTTATGCTTAGAAAAGTGCCTTTTTATTACCAATACTTGGTTTCGACAGAAAATGATCCACACTTACACCTGGTGTAAAAGAAAAAACCGCAGTATAATTGACTTCGTTATTGCAGATGAAAGACTAAGAGAACTAGTTACAGATACAAGAGTCATGAGGGGGTCAGAATGCAATACTGATCATTACCTTTTAGTCTCCAAAATGAACTTAGGGCGGCGATGGAGAAGAAAGAGAACCAAACAAACGATACAAACGCGAATCAAGGTTGAAAATTTCCAGAAACAGGAAGTGCGAATAGATTTTCAGAAGAAGATGAACGAACGCATAGATAAGGTAATTTGGGAGCCGCTTGAAAGCAATGAATATATAGAGGGCGCTTGGGCTTTATTACGGGATACCACTGTTAAAACTGCGATTGGAGTGTGTGGTACGGCGGTGGTAGGAAAAAAGTCTGGCGATGCGTGGTGGAATGATGGAATTGAGGCAACCCAAAAAGAAAAAAAAGAAGCACACAAAAAAACGCTGAACATCAAAGTTCTTAGCGACGAGGAGAGAAATAGGCTCGAAAATGATTACAGACACAAACAGAGGAAAGTAAACGACTTGTCAAGGAGAGTAAAGATAAAATCAGAATAGAAGAAGAAAAGAAAAAACAAAACGGCTTTGAAGGAATTATGAAACTATTATTTAAACTGTTGAAAGGAAGTTAAAGTACAGAGTTTGTCAGCATGAGAAACAGCAAAGGTGAAATGCTTTATGATGTAGACGGGATAGTAGACGCTTTAAAAGACTCTTTCAAAGAAGTATTAGGAGGTGAAGATATAGGATAACAGAACTGCGACATAGAACATAATGCATCAGAAAACCCAATTGAAAAAGTCTGTGTCACTGAGGTTAGAGATATAATTAAGAACTTAAAAAACGGTATGGCTGCTGTTGTAGACAGTATTAGCGCTGAAATGCTTAAATACGGTGGCAAGTAGATACCTCACAGGTTGTGCGAATTGATAAATGTATGTATCGAGATCGTAGAAGTCCCAGACGATTAGAGAAAAGCGATTATCGTACCAATATACAAAAGAAAGGGAGATACAAGCAACTGCAGAAATTATAGAGGTTACTGAGGAGAGGATTACTAAGTACCGTAAGTCAAATATACTCAAAAATACTTATTCGTAGGGTAATGATAATTACAGAAGAAAAGATATGGGAAGTCCAAAGTGGATTTATGCCAGGAAGATCATGTACAGATAAAAACAATAAACCAAGTGTAAGTGTAAATGGAAAACTGAGTGACTGGTTCGATATTATGCAAGGCGTCAAACAAGGATGCGTCATGTCCTCATGGCTATTTATCATATTTGTGGATAAGTGTCTAAGAACGGCCCTCTTCGACGAAGAAGGTGTAAATCTCAAAACAGTGAAGGTACGCGGATTAGCTTCCGCAGATGACAAGATTGTTATGGCAGAATCAATCGAGGACTTGCAAAGAATATTGAATAAACTTAATATAAGCATGAAGAACATGGGCCTCGAAATTAACGTAAATGAAACAAAAGTCATGGTGTTTGAAGCGAGAACTGACAAAACAATGTGCAACATTGTCCTAAATGATGAGAGATTAGAACAAGTTGACAAGTACGTATCTGGGTAGCCTATTCACTAGGGACGGGAAAATAGATGGGGAGTTAGATAAGCGCATAAATAAGGGTAAGCAGGTTATCGGTAGAGCAGGGCCCATGCTCAGAAATAAAAACATATGAAAAAAAGCTATAATGGCCATACATAATTCTATATTCGTACCGACCGTACTATACGGTAGCGAGACACGGACCTGTCAAGAGAAGGACAGGAGTAAAATGAACGCGATTGGCATGAAACCTCTACGCACAATATGCGGGAAAACACTGACGGACAAAGTTCGAAGCGATATAATCCTCAAAGAATGTGGTGCAAGAGACAATAGTTGACACATGGGAAAGAAATCAGTTAAGATGGTTCGGTCATCTTGAAAGAATGAAAGATGAACGACTGATCAAACAACACTGTAAAAACTAGGATTCGATTTAGAACTTAATTCGGTATTAAAACAGTTCACGCAACAAAACAATCGCACTTCAGTTTGATCCGCCAATCTAATAAAATAAGGTCGATTTGTGGATTGAAATAGGCTCGAAATTAGGATTATCTGTCAATATAACTAAATCTGATAAAACAAATTCTAATCTGTCAAGTTTAGAAACCAACGAAACCCATAGGGCTGAAGTTCGCGACGTCTGAGTGTGACGGTTCAACACTAATTTTTACGAATTTTTAACTTCATCGACTTTTTGTTTTTCGTAAGAGTGAAGTTTGGAACAATTGAAACAATGCACCTTCTGAATCAATTTAGTTCGTTATCTCGGATCATTTATCAATCTGAAGTTAGCAAACTAGACAAGACAGAAACTGGTACTAAAATAAGACTATTTGTGAGATCATATTAGAACGCCCAAAAAAAGATCCCAGATAAAAATGAATGCCTAGTTTTTACTGTGAAGTGTATAAATGTAAAGTGAATGGCAGAATGCCTAGAGTTAGATCGCCGAAAGAATAGACCTTTTCATTTAAGAGCGGAAGCTTAGGCGCCGCCATGATACTTAGCGGGCATTTAAAGTTTTCGAGCACTGTCGTTAAAATGTACACTGTAATACCAAATTTTAATGCTAAATTGTATGAAAAAGATGTGCCAGGTGCTGAATTGCAGCATAAAAAGGTGGACAAAAACACTATTTGTCAGTTAAAAAGGTGGTTGAAGTGCAGAAAACAATGTACCAAAGGGAAAAAGCAACAACTTGTTGACCGGTATGTAGAATGCAGGTTATGTTTACATCATGTATATGGTATAGTTAGAATAGTAGAAAAAGAGTGCTTTACATAAGAATGAAATTATCTGTAATGATAACAACATTAGTAAAAAGCGGTTAATGAAGCATTTTCAAAGAAATGTAGTTAAGAATAAATTAATAGCTGTCATTATAAGGGGGTTGTCAGTTTTGAAATTCATGTGGTTTGCTAAATACATGAGTGAATGCAAATGATTTCATTTTTCATTTTCAACTTATTCATAAATAAATCAACAATTCATTTCATAAAAATAATGAATGTATTGAAGTAATGTAAAGTTATAGTACGCCATGTCCCTCAACTGTGAAACTGGGAAAATGAGGTTCAAAGTTTGACGATAATATACCCTATAAAAGCGTTGTCAAATGCGGAAATAAGTTTATCGTACAAAAATAATGCATGATCAAGAACATATTGGCACAAATTTTAATACTATTATGAATGTATTTCATCCATTGTGGAAAACTGGTTTTGGACATGCGGCGTAATATGAGATTCAAAAAATTCATATTTTCTCAGAATTATAGTACGCCATGTCCACAAAATATTTCTGAATGAACTATTTATAATGAAATTCTTAAGTAAAAAGTGTAACAGGATAGTAATTTACATCATTCTGTTGTATTAAATACCTCGAATTAAATGAGTTTTGTTCACAAATTATTGAATTTTGAGGAATATTCCGATGGTTACTTATTCTTTGGTTAAATATATTTTTTAAAATTGTTATTTCTTAAATTGAATTTAGGTTATTCATATAAAATATTCACTAAGAAGATGTAATTTTTGTACTTTTAGCCTCACCCAGATATCACTTTTACTGTATTTCGCGCAATTTTCAATATACATTTTAAGTGATTTCAAGAATATATTTATATATTCTATAATATATTTATAATTTATATATATTAATAATATACATAAGTGATTTTAAGATCAGAAATTTTTTTCCTGGGCAGTGTTTCAACTTCTAATTGCTCAAAAATTTTTTTTTGCGTTAATATTTACTATTGTCACATACGTCTCAGGGAGGAACTGCTCGAAACTCACGGATGTGCTACATATTTTTCGCGCTTGCGCAGCATCGTTTTCTTAAATGAAAAGGCCTATGGTTAGAATCTGTGAATGGGACACTAATTCGAAGAGACATAAGAAGCCATAGAAACACGAGAGCACATTCTCATCAGGCTCGGTCAACTCTGTGGGAAATAAATGGCGATATTCAGCGCCATCTGCGATGAGCCAGAGAACTACAGACGCGTGCATGCGTTGGTTTTCATATATATATGCTGTTTAATTTTGTCTACTACGTTTTATTTTTCAAATAAATATAATTATAACCTAATTATCGAGCGTGAAGAGCAAGCGTCGCATTGAGAATGGAGTCTTCTAAACGTAGGTGCTTTGAGAACCTTCTTTAAAAACAAATAGAAAAACAATCTCAGTTTTAATTTATGCCTGTAATTTGTAAGGGGTTTGAATCACAGTTTCCGATTCAAGTTACAATATTTATGATATTTGAAAAAATGTAGTTGAAATATATGCATTAAACGTACGAAAACGACCGTGAAACCGTACCCGCGCGTCCTAGGCGCGCTCCAAACTTATTGGCCCGAAGCTCCGCGCGCATAGCACGCAAGGAGAATGTGCCCGCGTGGCGGGCATATTTCTTTAATGAAAATTGAAGGGACGGATCGAAGAATGGGACGTGCGCTAGGATTACTCTGAACGATGTGCAATCTCCCGACAATTCCCCCTTGTCCCGTTCGCCCGTGTTTACATTAAAAAAAAGGTACAAATCGTTGATTCTCAGAGAACTTCCAGTGAGAAAGTTGTTCCGTAGGGTTTAACGAATAAATCTGCGCAAGCAGCACATTATTTCGTTTTGTATATCACAAGATATCACGAGCTTAGTAAAACGAAATGATGCGCGCTGAGAAAAAAGTTGCCGTTACTGCATAGTATAGGTTGTGTATGAAAAATGTTGAAAATTTTACAAACTTACCTCAAAGATATCTTGTGATATAAAAAACGAAAAAATATGCTGCTTGCGCAGATTTATTCGTTAATCCCTACGGAACAACTTTCTTACTGGAAGTTCTCTGAGAATCAACGATTTGTACCTTTTTTTTTAATGTAAATACGGGCGAACGAGACAAGCGCGAATCGTCGGGAGATTGCATAACGTGCAGGGGCGATCGAGCGCACGTCCCGTTCTTCGATCTGTCCCTTCAATTACACTAAAAAATATCTCCAAAACATCGCAAAACTCTTGCCAAGCGAAGCTATACAGCATGTCCACACTGCACTTTTAGAAATTTCTGCAGACATTTTGACGCATCACTGAAGCTTCATGCCAAAACCGTTACCAAATTTTCCTAAACTGTAACAGAAATATCAGCAATGGTAACTGCATAACTCTTCAGTCACATGTTTCAGAAAATTCTGTTATAGTTTAGGAATTTTCAGTTACAGTAACTGAATATTACAGGGGTTAAAAATTTTGTTCGGTCCATTAATTTTAATATAAAATATGTAGTCTATATTTGCCCTGACCCTGATAATATAAATAGCCAGAAAATATGATTGAAGTTAATGAAAACGACTTCTCGTGTATTTATGTTATAATACTACGTACACTAATCAGATTGAATATATGATCAAAGCCCATATTTTATGATAAAGAAGTTTTCTTTTTACATTTGAATCATTGAGTATATTATATATGTAACATAGATAAACGTAGTTATTTACATAAAAACTTCGCTCGTATATAGTCTTACTATAATTTATATTTTGAAGACAAATGGACACTGCAAAATATTGAAATTAATGAACCACACAATATCCGTTCCTTGATCTACGTTGTGAATCAATAAATGAGAGCTATGAGAAAAAGAAAGATTGAAAATTACAGACTCAACCTGCCTAACCAGGAGGGCGTTATTTGACGTAAATAGCGGACTCATCATCCAATTGAAACTTGGATCAAATCCTTTCTAATGTTGAATTATTCCACTTTATTTTGCACACCGATTACCACTGAACCACGAGTGCGCACTCAACTGCGCAGTTCTTTCGGTTACGATGACTTATATTTCTGTTACAGTTTAGGAATTCTAAGAAACCATTTGTTATTTTCAGATACCGTTTCTGGAGTGAAAATAAAAATGTAGTAAATTTACTATAAAAGTTACTGAATTTCGTTTTCAGCAACTTGACTTCATAAATTTCAGTTGCTATAGTATCTTAAATGTGTCGGAATTTTCCAAAAATTTCTTTCCAACAGTGCATGTACATATGGGATATTTGTATACACCAGGCAGAAACCTGATCTTCTGACCATTAGGCTCCATCAACCAGTGATGATAACATATCGCCACTTTTCCAGCTGCTGACGTACCGAAAACCGCGGGTCGATTTGAAGTTCATAAATACTATCAATTGGAATACAGATATATATTTTCAAAGTAATTTCAAGCCAATTTGTTGAAGAAATTAGACTAGAAAGAGACAAAATTACCTCCAAAGGCAACTGCCCCCCCCCCCCCCACCTGTCTATTACACTATTACACTTTTCGGCACAGCGTTATGGGTCTATTCCTATATTATGTCTATGGCCTGGCCGGTATCAGAACACAGCAGCCAAGCCAATTTCTACACGGGTATTTTTCATATTTTAATTTTTAAACACTTAGCAAATGTTTGAATCATATTTATTTTGGAATAAAGTAATGCAATAACTTTCTAAAAAAATATCCCATACGGATATTAAAGGAAAACAATAAATAGGTGCGTTATTCATCTGAACTGATAATAATTCATTTTTCAAATATTTCTTTTAGGAATTAACTTTCATGGAGTCTGGTTATGAGAAGACCTTCATGTTCGCCCAGAGCAATACCTTCATTCAGCTGGACGGAAGTGGAATCAAGACATTCCAACTCAGGTAACTAGCTTCTCTAGTAGCAACGTCTGCTTGTATGGCAGTGGTCAAAGACTGTAGTTCCACCGACCAAGCTTCGGCGGCGTGGCGTCGCTTATACGTGAGTGGCGTGGCTTATCCAGGGGCTTAGTGGTGGAGGGGATACACAGGATTAAGCGAGGAGTCCGAGAGTGGTATCCGCCTTCTCTTTCCAACCTATGTACCCCCTCCACCTCTAAGCCACTAGATACGCCGTGCCACTCACGTGTAAGCGACGCAATGCCGACGAAGCTTGGTCGGTGGAACTGTACTCAGTGTCTGGCTGAGCATCTGCTCCCCCTAGTCGATCAGACTGGCGGGAGAAAAGATCAGACCAGACGAAGAAAACCTGAGCTAAAATATAGTGTAGAACTATTACAGAAACCTATTTAGCACCATTTGAAGTTATTTTAATTTTGTCTGGTGCATATCATGACCAGTCTGGGCCAGGATCTGCTATACCAGACTCTGGTGCCAGAAGAGCACGCCAGAGCGAAATCAGCCGGACGCCAGGCTGCAGATTCTTCTTTTTCTGGCGCCCAGCTTGCGCCAGTCTGCAGTTATCTTGCTACTAGGGTTATGAACATTTAGCGAAGCATTGCTTATTTTAATGAAAAACAGAAATAAGTGTTAGAATGTATCACTTTTAGAATCAATGTAATTATATAACAAACATTTGTAGCCCAAGTTTTACAAGATGTATTCGAACGATTTTACAAGGCTTCAAAGGTTTAACGGGATTTAAAGGTAATACAGATAAGTTTTTACAAAAATTCGAGAGTTTTGCGGAATTTGAAGCTATTTCAAAATAGTTCAAAATATTCCAAAGGTTTTCATGAAATTTCAAGGTTTTTCAAAGGATTTAAGAGGATTTCACATGGTTTTGAAGATTTCACAGGTTTTAAAGATATTTTGAAGCAGAGATGTATCAAATAACTGTTGGATCGGATCAGGCCAGGTTTCGGGTTCACGAAGCAATTTGAAAGCCCAAAAACGTAGTTCGAACCGAAAATTCGAAAACCCGACCTGAAACTAAAAGTTCACTTTGCCTTCGTTCAATAAATTAATCAATGAGGAATATTTTTCACGATATTTCACGAATAAATACAAATATTTCGAGACCGAAGTCCGCTGAAGTCAATGTAAGGCTATTTTAGCAATGTTGTGTGACTTCGTCGTACTTTCGTGACTTCATTTGACTCTCGTTTCTAATTCGTTAGTTGTTGACTTCGATGAATTGAAGCGATGGCTATCGACTTCGTTCTGACTTCGTCCTGACTTCATGACTCGATTTTTACTCGGCGCGTACTGTACACTGCAGCGTGACGTCCTTTTCCATTTTTCTATAACACTCGATCTCGATCACGATGTCTATCGAGTTAACAAAATAACTTTATATAATTGCAACAATATACTATTTGTAATCTGCCGCTTTTTTGCCGCTAATTATTTGTGTAAATAAAGCATTTTTTCATTCTTTTTTTATTATTTGAAATGAAATGTCTCGGTAAATAAAATTAGCAACGAAACAACGTTAATAATAGCGATATCGAAGAATTAAATTTTGGAGAATTGGCTGCTTTAATGCCGAAAATTAGTTGAAGAAACAAAAAATTTGTTGAATTTTTTTATAAACAATTTTCAGGTTTTCTTACATGGCTGTCTCACCAAATTGATATGAAGTTAGCAAGAGCTTAAATTTTTAATAATCAAAATGTGCGGAAATTTGTTTTCACAAAAAATAAGCGACCAAAGTGTCAAATCACTGGTAGGATAACGTTGCATTTTTGAGAATTTATTTCGCTAACTTGATGGACATGAAATACAATTTCATGAATTTTACGTATTTGGTACCTCTGTAGTAATGTTTTTGAGACACACATCTATGGAATTATAACAACTAAACAGAACGCTCTCGTCCAACACGTATTCAGATATGTAGAAAAAAATTTACAGCATCGAAACTCAATGGTCTAAATTTCCATGCAGTTTTCATGAACTTTTTTCATATTTTGTATGAATTAGGTAATTTTTTCTGACACTTAACTAAAAAACCATAATAATTTTATAAAATAGTCTTGTTCAACACATATTTCGATATAAAAAACAGATCTACATTATTGAAACTTATGATTATAAATTTTTATGACTTTTAGCTCGAGAAACAAAATTTATTGGATTTTTTTTATATTTTTCACTCATGTTTTTATTTTTTTGAGATACCTAACTGAAGAACAACATAATTATTTGTGGTACAAGTGCGCGAAATAGGTGATTGTGTGCGAGTGTGAATTTTGCACCCTAAGCTAGAGGCTCGAAGCTTGAGTCGGTGGTTAGCGCACGAGGCGCATAAATATACCCCAAATTCCATATTACCTAAGTTTCATTCGACCGAACATCAAGTTTCCGAACAATCATTCATTATAAGTTTTATTTTGTCGAATTGTCAACTCACAACGCGAGTGAGAAAATGTAGACGAGTGCTTCGAGCCGCAGGCGAATGATACAATCACACGAGTTACCAATCACCTATGCGCACGTGTATTGCACGCTATTTTTTGCAACGCCCGTCCGAAAAAATTGTGTTAAAAGGACGTAACGAGAAATACTAATTTTATATCCCATAGAGTAGACTAAGAAATTTTTTATGACACATGCATGATTTCAGCCCCTTTCGACGCCTATGAAACGGGGCTAAAGCTCTACTTTCTACTCCCTAGGGACTGAAAACTGACGTCAGAGATGAATAATGAAAATTATGCATCTATGAGCTTGCATTTTATGATTATCAGCCCACTCACGGTAAAAACTGAGAGGAAATTTTGGTTGCAGTTAATAGAATTTTGCGGTTATTCATGGTAAGTTACCATATATACCTGCAAAATTACCATAAATGACCGAAATTTTTTAGAAATTTCCGGAAATTTATGGAAATTTTTAAAAATGAATTTTGGGTATTCCATGGTAAGTTACCATATTTACCTGAAAAATTACCATGAATTACCGAAATTTTTCATAAATTTACGGAAATTTATGAAAATTTTTCAAAATGAATTTTCGGTAAGTTACCATATTCACCTGTAAAATTACCATAAATTACCGACATTTTTCATAAATTTACGGACATTTATGGAAATTTTTAAAGATGAATTTTGGGTATTCCATGGTAAGCTACCGTATTTACCTGTAAAATTACCATAAGCTACCAAAAATTTTCATAAATTTCCGGAAATTTATGAAAATGTTTGAAAATGAATTTTGGGTAAGTGACCACATTCACCTGCAAAATTACCATAAATTACTGAACTTCTCCATAAATTTCCAGTAATTTATGGAAATTTTCGAAAATGAATTTTGGGTAATCTATAATAAGTTACCATAAATCACCTCTACAATTACCATAGATTAGATTAACATTAATTTCATGCTTTATTACACAAAATCTAATATGGACTGAAATCATGACTGTATTTCGAGAAATGCCTAAAATCATCCATTTGTTATAAAAAATATCGTATGCGCCAAGGGGGAGAGGCACTTTTTCGACTCGTGTATGTTTTCACTACTCGTCTGCGGCTCGCGCTACGCGCATACACTCGTCAAAAAAGCACCTCTTCTCCCCCTAGGTGCATAATATACATACAAATAATATACAAAAAAAAGTTTTTGAAAGAACAAATGATTTAAAAAAAATGAAGGCGTATATGATCTTTTGCCCAGGGGGGGGGGGGGGCTACGGAACCCTAAAAACAAAACTTCAATCATTAAAAGATTTCTTCAAGTTAAATATAAATTTAATGAAGAAGATACCAACACCAGTGTTTAAAGTTACCTATTACAGTGTCTGGAGTACCTCATCTCATAAGTACGCATGCGCAGCTTTTTCACCGGTGCCGAAAGTAAGCCATCTTCGAACTGCGCATGCGCGAAAATTGTTCGCATACAATCTGCTCGAATACGGTCCTTTAGGCACAATTTAGAAGCATAACAACGTCAACTTTTGGGGTGGGTGTTGCGAAAACAATTTTACTTGAAGGTCTCGTTTAAAACCTTTTTTGATATCTAGAAAAGAATAAACAGCATTAAAATTCAGCAGGTAAAATTTTAACGCCATTCAGTGTGAGAAATGAAATTTTATGGATTTTCGGCTATTTCGTACCCATTGAGTGAGATTTTCAAATAAAGGGTCTAGCCGGATAAGATAGTCAAATCTGCCTTGTGGGGAACCTCTATAACTAAATACAACCTGATATTCGGCATGTATAGAAACCCCCTTTCCTAGATTTTCAGACCCCTAGATCCCCATGGGGCAACATGGGACACCATTGAGTGCTGGCGAGTTTTTTTGCAATATCTCGGTCAATTTTTGAGCTAGGAACCGACTTCTCGCTGAAAAAAAAATTATGTTATGTATTTTTGGCTCAAAAATTCCTGTGATTTTTTTCAGATTTTCAAAAGTGGTGGAACGACCTCAAAAAAAATAAAAACTACTAAAAACCGCGTTTTTTGCCTCTAGCTCTTTCTACATAATTCCTACGATGAAACCAATCACACCATCGTATTCTACGTAAAAAAATACAACGAAAACGTGTATTAATTTTTTGAAAATAATTTTTGGCCGCCCTTCAGAAATTCAGCAAATAAAAACGATGAGCCCGGCTCACATGCAGTGCAGACATTCCAGATTTTTACTTCTTCCAATTGCAAGGGAAACCCAACGTAGAATACAACGGCGCAATCAGTTTCATCATAAAAATTATCCAGAAAGCTGAATTTGCTGAATTTTTGCATAAACGATCAGCTCGGCTCACAATATTAAAAATTATTGTCATTTCACAAAAATTATTTTCAAAAATGTAATACACGTTTTCGATGTCTTTTTTTACGTAGAGTATGATGGCGCAATCTGTTTTATCGTAGGATCTATTTAGAAGGAACTAGAGACGAAAAACGGTGTTTTTGAGTGGCCTTTCGCCTCTAGCTCTTTCTACATAATTCCTACTACGAAACCAACCACACCATCGTATTAACACGTACAAAAAAAAATTAAAAACGTGTATTATTTTTTTGGAAATAAATTTTGATAGACCTTAATGACTGATCAGGGTTTCTAGCGAAATTCCGTTTACAAATTCCGGGATTTCCCGGATCAGAAATAACGTTTTTCTTGGTTTGTTCTTGTGATGTGTTTAGCTATTTGAGGATTGAGACTCTGACAATAGCTTAGCGCCCGGAAAGAACATAATTTGAAATAAACAGTCACTTGTAATACAAAAATGAGGTATTTATTAATTCAAAAATAAAATTTCAAATCAGATAAGACTAACGTTTAGCTGGGCATCCACTATTGCGCTTTTACGATATTCATAACTCGTCTTAATTAAGAAATTTTTTTATCACATTTGAAAAAATAAAAGATAAACTTTTAGAATAAACATTTAAATATACAAAACTCTGCATATTAGGAACATATTATTTTCTCTATTTATTTCATCTACTTTAATCATAAATAATTTCATTAAGTTGACCTATGCGCTCATCATAATATGCCGCCTGATCATTTAATTCCACTAAAAGTTTAGACTTTTTGGTCTTGATTTCTTCCAAATCCTTTGTAGCCTTTCTTTTAGCTTCTTTTCGTTCATTTTCCTCCTTTAGTTCTTTAGCTTTTCTAAGTAAATCCTCCTTGTACAACGCATGTGCGTTGCGAGCTGCATGTATCATCGTTTTATCTACGATAACAGATTTTAAATCAGGCACGGCATCATGTACCAGACGTTGAGCAATCAAACTTTTCTCTTGAAGATTTTCAACTAAGCACTCTTTGTTAATAGAGAAGCCCCTTTCTAGTGCTGCGTTGCCATGAGAGAGAATCAGGACCATTTTCACAAAACAGAACAGATCTGAGGACGGAGAAGAGTCTACTTTTAATGTATTCACCCAAAATCTGTCTAAACGGCACTCACTTCGCCGATAAGTCTTGAAGCATTCTCGAGCATGAGGTGAATTGGTTAAGGCTTTAAATTCTTTTTTGGCATTTCCAGCCTTCGTACTAGAAATCCATTTTTTAGTCACGAGGAGATCCAAGCTTTTGGTTAGCCTTCGAACAGCGGCATTAGGATTATCGTATATCAAGGTTGGATTCAAGCATGAAATATATTCTGTTAGTTTGTGATTGAGCGGAGATCTTTCTAGCATTTTTTTAAGAATAGCAACGAAAATATATCGGCAGTCTTGGCGAAAAGTTAGAAAGTCAAGATCTTTCAAGTTTAGAGTATTCTTAAGGGAATCTCTAGTCGCAAAACCTAAATCAATCTTCTTAGCATCCAACAGATTTTCTTTATTGCATAAATCTAAATTTGCGATGGAACTTTCTTCTAAGACTTCAGGCTTGATAATTCGGACTGCAAAACTTTGAAACAATCCATTTCAATCGCTGAATAGGAATGGAGCCATAGGGCTGTTAGACTGGCAAGCTGTAAGAAATGGCTCCATTTCTGTGGTCAAAAACTCAAAACACGCTAGTTTGGGTCTAAGCAGTTTATCTTTGACCGCAGCAGCAATAGTTTGATAGTTCTTTTTCTCAAGAATAGTCAATATAACCTTGTGCTTCTTCATCAAATTTCTCTCTTCTTCAGTAATTTTCTCCGTCCTTTTGATTTTCTCCTGTTCTCTTTCCTTTTTCTTAATTTCTTGTTCATTTCTAATCTTTTCTAGGAAGGTGACATACGCTTTCAATGGATCTAGCATTATTGCAAACCTTCTAGATATTTCACCATTTTCTATCCAACGCACATCACAAGTCTTTAATGAAAACATTTGAGAGCCTCTGATTTCGAAGTAATCTTGGCGCCTGGCAGGAGAATCTCTGAAAAAGTAATAAGCAGCGCGAAATACTTCCATTAACGTTTGGACCATCCATACCAATTTGAATAACTTTACCCAAGTTTTTTTCCTGCACACCTGCTCGGAATCCTTTACGAAGGTCTTCAGCCCGTGTGTGGCCTAAGAAAATGGAATCTAGATATTTTGTAGAAACTTCATTTGTCTCATCGCACCAGTACCTTATTGTCAAATCCATCTGCTAACGCTGTGCAATCCTGTTTAAAGATTCATCGAAGTCCACTACAAGATTAGAACAGTTGTCGACAATCGATTCCAGTTTCTTTTTGAAATAAGGTGCAATACCGTACACAATAGTGTATTTCACTTTATCTTTTTGTAACTGTAATCTTCTTATTATTTCGCTGTCTGGAAATATACTCGGACAAAGAGTCACCAAGTCACCAATGCTTCGCAAAGAAATATGATGAACGATAGAATAAAGACAGAGCATTATTTCAGCTTTTATTTCTTCTTCTTTTTGTAAAAAAATTTTCAGGACAAAAGTTGATCCACGAATGTTTGGAGAGCTTTTGTACAAGTTGTCTTCTGAAGATAGTTCGCAACTGTTCCAGATTTTTTCCACAGTTTCTTTTTGCAACAGCGTTAAAGAAGTAAGTCCTAAGAGAGAATATAAATTTGAATTAATAATAGGTATAAAAAGATACAATAAATCGTTAATGCTTTAAAAAGTCGAAAAAAGAAACTCACTGGTAGGTTCTACAGATGATGACAATTCAACCACAGATGTGGAATTTCCGTCTGTAATCATAGGCTGCTTAAGCAATGCTGATATTGGCTGCGTTTTTAGCCGAATTCGTTGATTTTCTAGGTGCTTCTTTCCATTAGCATGACTGACTAATGCAGTACGGCCCATGGAATCTATCTTGATGCTTCTCATGCATATCTTACAGCGAGTGTTCACTCGACTTATTGGATCTGCCTCGACCCATGGAAACACTGTTTCGTACTTGGCAGCGGAATACGAAATTTGGCTGACAGTATTGCGACTCATATTAACTTCTGTCAAAAATTCGAGAAATAGTTAGATAGGAATACGGAAATTCTTATGAATAAAAATCGCCAATAATATTAGCCAACATAATTCGGTGCAGAAAATAGGGGACAATCTGTCCTTATTTAATAGCATAAAATCATTTCATTTTAAAAATACATAAATTATTTGTTTTTTTGCTTAAAGTAGGATGAAAAACATGAAAATTCTGCTTCCAATCACGTCAGATAAAAGTATTTTTCCTATTCTTAAAAAAATATTGCAAACAAATTTGAATTTTTTAAAGTTTAAATAATTTCTGAAATAATGTTTATATTTTAATTTTCTTAAGCTTTTTTCAAAACTAAATATCAGTAGAATATCATTAATGTATCAAAGAAATTGTGCAAATTTTTTTGACTCTGATAAAGTCTGAACTTACAAGAAATAAGTCATAAAGTGCAAATTTATAAAATCATAAAAGGAATTTTTAAAATAATTATTCTGTATATTTTAAAAATATGTAAGATAAATGTCCCAATTAAATAACTAATTTTCTATCGAATAATAGATACTTCGTTCTTAATCTATAGGGACAAAATTAGTACGAATCTAAGTTTATAGGTTAAAGCTTATAGGTTACGGCACAATGAAAAAATGTTATTTTGAAAAATGATCTTTTCAGCATTAAAACTAACAATTTGGTTCATCAAATCACTAATAATAATAATTAATTCGGTTAGGACGCAAATAGTGACATGGACGCGAATTGGGACATTTACCTTAGATTTGTATTCGTGATTATCATTTTCATCATCTTTTAAATCCATGGTTCAAGCATACCCTCGTGAAAAGGAAGACCAACTTTAGATCACAGTATAGGCAGGTATATTCTTGTCCCGGCAGTTTGAACCCCCAATATCCCATCATTATTAGGCTCATCACGAGTCATAGATTATAAAGGAGGCGCTCTTTCTTGTAAGTTTCAACAGAAAGAGATGACGACATGGAGGGAGGGACAGAGTTCCATAAATATAACGGCAACTGGTTGAAGCCTTCGAGATCTCGTAAATAATAATAAATCATCCCAGGTTCTTTGGGACTTTTAGGTATAGCTAGTCTGTTGATACAGACAGCTATCCTTATTTAGCAGAGAGAGTGGTGTCTATTTCAATGCCCAAAATTGATGCAGGTATAGGCTGAAAGGTAAGAGACCGGAAAAAGACCAAACGTGGTTTGAAACTGGTCTAAATGTGATCTAAAGTTGGTCTTTCTTTTCACGAGGGTAAGGATTTTTTAAACTTTTACGACTTGTTTGTTTTAAGTTCAGAACTTATCAGAATTACTTTAAAAGAAAATAGTAAATAATACTTACCTTAGCTTTGTACAAATTAAAATTCAATACTTAAATCCCCAAGGAATAAAACTCTCATCACTAAAAAAACACGAAACAAAACGTTAGCGGCCAGGCACATTTAATTGTCAACAAACAGTTGAAGGCGTCCAGTGATTCCGGGGGGATCCCGAGCTTAGTCGAACTCGACCCATGGTATGGAGAATTGATACAGAAGACGAAACTCCTGTACATTACCTACGCCAAAAACAAGCAAGTTTCTTTTGGAAGTTAATAGTTCCAATCTTTCCGAGCGCGGCGCTAATATTTTGTTTGTGCAGCCTTTCCCAAGCCTGTTATCCATGCAATTTTCGACATATACGACACAAGCGCCATATGCGTGAAGTAACTTGAACATCCCGTGGGCTCGACTCGATTTTCGAAGTTGAAGACTTGAGTTTCTGCGCATTCCCAAGAAAACGATGTTCATTAGCTGTGATTTGCGCCTTCTTTTCGAATAAGACAAATTACGTTTTTCAAAGTTTTTATTATATAAGAATAATTTCACACAGAAAATAAAGATTAGGAATTTATGGCAACAGAATTCCCGGATCTTTCAAAGAATTCCCGGCATTTTTCCGTATTTTTCAAGGTTTTACAAAATTCCCGGCAATTTCCCGGATTTCCCGGTCGCTAGACACCCTGCTGATGATTTTTAACGTCATTTTTGCAATAAGGAAATCTAAATGTATGAACTGTGTTACAGAGTTATTGTCACTGTGAGTCGGGTCGAATGATCTTACTGCTCGATTTGTGAAGGTCTATTAAAATTACTTTAGCAAAAGAAATACATAATTCCTGATATATTTTTTCTGACGCTTTCTGGATAATTTTTATGATGAAACTGATTGCGCCATTGTATTCTACGTTGGGTTTCCCTTGCAATTGAAAGAAGTAAAAATCTGGAATGTCTGCACTGCATGTGAGCCGGGCTCATCGTTTTTATTTGCTGAATTTCTGAAAGGCTGCCAAAAATTATTTTCAAAAAATTAATACACGTTTTCGTTGTATTTTTTTACGCAGAATACGATGGTGTGATTGGTTTCATCGTAGGAATTATGTAGAAAGAGCTAGAGGCAAAAAGCGCGGTTTTAAGTGGTTTTTATTTTTTTTCAGGTCGTTCCACCACTTTTAAAAATCTGAAAAAATCACAGGAATTTTTGAGCCAAAAATACACCTGTTCAAATCATGCATTTATTTATAATAATTGTTGATAGATTTAACAAATCATATCAGATGATAGAAATCAGAAGAAAATTCTGTTCGTTTCTGCCTAAAGCTGATCAAATCATGCATTTTTTTATAATAATTGTTCATAAATTTAACAAATTATGTCACGACAAAAATATCTTAGACAAAAATATCTTAGATAAAAATATCTTAGACAAAAATATCTTAGACAAAAATACATCAATGTGCATCACAGGCAATGAGATTCGAAAACAATCAGAAGAAAATTCGGTTTGTTTCTACCTAGAACTGTTCAAGTCATGCATTTATTCATATTATTTGTTGATAAAGTTGATAAATGATATCGGAAACCACATTTTCATAATCAAATTTCACCTCGTTGATCTGAACAAGCGATTTCGATGCATAAATATACTTCACAAAAACATAATCCATCATACTGGCTATTTGTTGTAAATGTTTGTTTATAACCAATAACTTCACATGTCAACATACATTTTTTCTTCCACCTACACTTGTGCATCAAACCTGAGGGCTTGTGCCACTGAAAAAAATTTTTACAGAGAAATAAAAAGAAAAACTTTTAAATCATCATTTTTTTCGCTATTTGCAGTTCTATGAAAATTTAAACAAACACAAATTCAAAATTCGGCTTTAACAGATTTATTGCGGATTTAGTAGCGGCAATACCACGCTGAAAACACCAGTTCCCGTTATATCACTGAAGTTAAGCAGTGTTGAGCGCGGTTAGTACTTGGATGGGTGACCTTTCGAGAATAATACTACTGCATTGCTGTTGGCGGTCGTGGGTGTTATGAGCCCACACTTGTAGTTATTTACTACAAGAAACTATCCACCTAGAAACACTACCCGAATCGGGTAGTGTCACGCCTACCCCTAGAGGCTCGCCGAAAGGGAAACGGCTTAATGGTATGGTATAATGCTGAATTGAAAGAAAAAAAATTGAAAATCGATAAAGAATTGTGACCTACAGGTTAATTTAAACATCGTTTCTTCATTTCGCCCCACTGTGCGCCGGACTGAATTTCGGACTGAGTTCGAGTATGGCCACGTCACTCAATTCTGACCGAGGGACTGATTTCGAGTGCACTGGCCACGCACCTGAGTGGTATATTCTCCGAATGTTGGTAACAAAGGAACCCACCGAGATCCAGAAACACTCGGCGAAAATGGCCGGATTCACGGCCCCCCGCCCACATTAAAACTAACTAACTAACTAGCACCCCCGTGAAAATTTTATAATCAAATACCATAAAATCAAAGTCGAAATTGAATACCGTCAAGATGGAAATTTTGCACTATTGTGGAAGAACATTATCTGCAAAAAAAATTTATATCGAGATTATCGCAAAGTTCATGGTAAAATTTGAAGAGCAATACACAGCTTATGAACATTCACTCTGTGCAAAATAAATGGTCGAAAGATGCAATTTAAACAGGCATTAGTAAAATATTCACCAAAAAGAAAGTTCATAGACATCTGTTTCTAATTCGAAGTAGTTCATAAAATTATAAAAGAAATAATGTAAGAACGCCGAACGAAGCCTGACGTGAACAGGCCCTTCCCGAATAAAAATGCTTCGACTTGAGTTCGACTTGGCGATGTCTTGAGTTCGTCTCCAAGACGTCGATCTCTGGCTGCGTCTCAAAACTGAGACGAGACATAAGACAATGTCCGTTGGGCGCCTCCCAGGTTGCGGATAGGGGAACACCTCCCAGATATGGGTGGTACCGGGGAAATCAAATAACCGGGGAGGACAAAAACCAGCTAGGGGAAGGATAACCAAATAATAAACCAACGATGAGCGAGTTTCTTGACAACAGTATACCCCAAGAGAGTAACAATCTCTCCACCGGTTCCGATCGGGTGCAAGCCCCGGTGACCGGTGCTGGTTCCACGGATTTTGGGGGGAACCAAAGAGGCTTTGATCGAAGCGTTTGTAAGAAGCTAGGAGGTCCTTTAGACGTGGCTGAGGAACTTGACGTAAGTCAAAAGTCTGAGGCCAGACAGGACGTAACGAAGGTGGAACAAAACCTAAAAGAAGCACGAGAACGCATTGAGGAGTTGAAGGGCGTGCTAGAAAAGATGAGAGATTTCTGCTTTACTAAGAGAAACATGTTCCTGTCAATAAAGCAGGGAATTCAAGAAGCGGAGGAGATAGCGAGGAAAGCTAGTAAAGCCACATTTTTCGCCGAATATTACGTCGGCATTATACCAATGGAAGTTGGATATGCCGCCGCAAAAAAGGCGAATGCCCGCAAGAAGAAGGACAACGCAAAAGTCCACACAAGCCAAAGCGGAACTCAGACGAAAGAAGCCGGGGAAACTACCACTCCCCATACTGGGAAGCGTGAGAGGGAGCCCACTCTGAGCCCCGTGGAGGCCAGTTGTTTGAAACCCAGGAGGAAAAAATTGAGGACTTATGCTGCTGCAGCAGCAACTCAACTCCCAAGAAGAAGGTGGGAGGGATACTCGCACCTGCAACCAATAACACCAGGAAGCAGAAGAAGACCAGGAGACGAGCTCGACCCGAGGCGGTTCTAATAAAACCGGTCGAGGGTTTGAGCTACGTGGAGGTCCTCAAGAACCTTAAGCAAAAGGTGAAACCGGACGCCCTTGGTGTAAAAATCAAGGGAGTCAGAGAAACCAGAAACGGAGAGGTCCTTGTGGATGTGGGGCCTGCAGCGGATGGCAGATCCAAGCTGTCCGTTGCTATTAAGAAGGCAGTTGGGGCTGGGGGTAGCATGCGCGAGCTCGTCCCCCGCACTGAAATCGAGTTCCTAGACCTCGACAGCACTACTGTGTCGGAGGAATAGAGGCCGCCGTGAGAAGACACTTCGATGAATCTACGAGCGGCGAAATAAAGGCGAATTTGACGAAGAGGGCCTTCAGAGGTAATCTGAAGGCCTTCGTCGAACTTAGCGAGGATCTGGCTGCAAGGCTAATACGCACGGGGCACCTGAAGGTAGGTTGGGTGTCCTGTCATGTGAAGAAGAAGACGGAGGTCTTGAAGTGTTATCGCTGCCTAGACCTTGGTCGCATCGCAGCGAACTGCATAGGACCTGATCGGACGAGATCCTGCTGGAGATGCGGCGAAGAGGGCCATAAGGCTGCGGCGTGCCAAAGCACGCCGCAGTGCTACCTCTGCGCTGCAGGTAAGGGGCGGCCCCGGACAGACCATCTTCCGGGGACAATGAGGTGCAGGGCGTTCCGAGCGGTAGTTTCGGTGAAGAAGCCTCAGGGGCCCGCTACCTAACCTAATGTATCCAGCCAGGATGCCGAAGGCCGACGAGCCCGTTGTGTGGTACTATCACACTACTGAAGACGATGCGTACATCCTGGCTGGATGAAGGTCGGAAGAATGCCAAGTTGGCGCTTAAAGCTGAAAGCCGAAGCACGGCTTAATGGCCTTACCCCCGTGTCCTTGAAGTAATGCGAAAGCGGTTCCGAGGGCATGGGTTGGCACGAAGAGGAGGTGAGTTTAGTGGGTATTACCGCTTTTTAGGTCGAGTCCCACACTCAGTGCGTAAATGCATTCTCACCTCCTCTTTAAAAAAAAAAAACTTTTATGGTTTCAACATGGTGATTTCAAGTCGGCGAAACTTGTCTCAAGATGAACCTTTTCGACTCGGAAATGAAACCTCGAATGAGACTTTCAAGAGATGCAAAGTATTAAAATTAATGAATGAAAAAGTTGTAAATATTAAATTAGTTATTTTTAATTCAAAAATTCAGAATCTGTGGGTCTGAACGAGTATAACCCTGAAAAATTTTCTCTAGAAAAATTAAAATTGTAATTTTCTATAAGGATTTCCTGAGCCGTTAGAAATACGTAAAAACAAACAACATTTTCGGTGTCGTCGTCAAACAAGTATAATAAAAATGGAAATATATAAATTAATTGATTCAATGTACATATATTGTGTAAAAATATCCAAATGATTTAATTATTAACAAAGATTAGCTTTTATGACAGTCAGAATGATCCTTTTTTCGGAGCAGGTATATACTCGAAGATATAAACCGCTCGACTTGAAGTCATAAGAATTCGACTCAAGATATAAATATATGTCTTCAATACATAGAAACTTGTCTCCAAGACATAAATTGAAGTCGGGCTCCGTCTCATTAAGAAGACATGCTGGAGTTGACCTTTTCGACTTCAGCATGTCTTGATTGGGGGCAATTCAAGTTGAAACCAGCTCGAAGAATTTTTACTCGGGTTGTTAATAGAAATATCAACTGAAGACAGCGTATATGTATGTATAGTAGGGCTTTGCCTTAAATCTGCTTAAATACAGTGGCGGACTGGCCATAGGTCGGGATGCGGGTACCCCGCCGGCGCCCACCCTATCAGGCGCCCCCTAAGGTATGTATATATTACTGCTGTGTCGTGGAAAATATGTTCGTTAATGAAAATAAAAAAACCATTATAAAAGTGGCACAAAAAACAATGGTGGCTCCTGCATTTTTTCTGCTTTTTAGGAAGGCGCCCCTACATATCGACTTCCCGCAGACGCCCCAAGGTACCCAGTCCACCACTGCTTAAATAGTTATATTTTGGTCTTCAGAAGATTAACTTTCCACCCTTGCAGTTAGAATCCACATTATTCTAAGGCCACCATGAGGTTCCAAGGGCCGCTACTAACCCCCTTTACATTTGACAAATTACTTGCATTATTTATCTTCATGATATTTATTTGTTATGCTCTAATACATTTATTCAAATACATATTTATTATTCACCTGCAATAATTATGTTCTTTGAATGGAAAATCTAAAAGTGTGGTCCATTCATTCCTATCTCCAACAGTTTACTATATAGTTCTATAGAATCACAATTTTAATCTTTTGGGGCTATAAAATTGTAATCCTTAGGAGATAACAACTATTTAGTTCAAACTTTTTAAATTATTTCCTGGAAAAGATCGGCCCTGTCGTTAGGGTCCGCATTATAGAGTTCAAGGTATAACATAGACATTGGTACCTACAAAGAAAAACTTTTGTTATTTTTACAATAGCCATGTTACGGCTTAATCTCTTATCCCTATAGGCCTGAAATATAAACAAACTTTGAACATCTGAAAAATAAAGGTACACGTAATTGTTCAGTAAGTAAGTAAAAACTTTATTTAAAATTATCGAAGAGATCTTAAACACTGAAAACACCTTCTTCTTAATGTAAGAAGCATTTTATAATTTCAGAAACAATTGAAAAATCGGAATAAGTTATTTATCTTTGCTGTGCTCAAAACGATCAAGAATTTCCTTTCAAAATTTCATGTTTGATGCAGAACTTTCCGCGTTTATCAATTTCAAGTTTGCTTTTTCATTTTCGAGTTTAACATTTTTCTCTTTTCTGTGCCGATTATTTCTTGAGCCTTTTTTAGTGACAGTTCAAGTTTTTTTATTGCTAAAACTGCTTCTTTGATTTGGAGAGATACTTTTTTGAAACATGCAAAAGTCTCAATTTTTTACAGAAAGTCATTTTATACACTGCTCAAAGGTCGCCAAAGGTCGCCAAAAATATTTCATCCCCCCAACTATAGTGAAACACACCTTAGTTCATCTCTTAAAAACTCGGAAAATTAACTAAAAATACAGTAACTCAAAAGTCTGAAATTTTGTTGTACAGAGTCATTTCATTCGATACCCAAAGATATCCAAAACTGTATCATCCTCCTAGCTATTGTGGAACACACTCCAACTCAACCCTAACGTGTGCAAAAAAATGTCAGACTTTTGAGTCGAAGCATTTTTCGTGAATTTTTTCGTGTGGAAAGTTGATTTGGTGCATGTTCCACATTATTTAGGGGATGTACGTAACTTTTTTGGTGATCTTTGGGCATCGAATGAAATGAGTGCCCAATCAAATTTCAGACATTAAAACGATGAAAATAAATTGATAAAAGAGACGAATTTCTCATTTCAAATGTGATCCTTAAATATAACCGAGAACTAAACTTTAGATCTCGCTCTTATCTTTCGACTTTACAAGTAAGGGGTAGATTTAAGCAATCGGCCGACCATATTTAGAAATATTAGTTTTTGCTAGAACTCAAAGCAATAAGTTCTTCTTTCCCTTGTAGCTTTTAATAATCTGACCTAATAACCATCGGGATAGCGGTAGCGAATCATACCTCATAGAAACTATATCATCTATCATAAGATTCAGTGTCTTATTAAACCACTTGTAGCCCTCCCCCCTTCAAAATATAGCCAGATGTTAGGTAAACGAAGTCTTCAGGATCTTTGGAGAGTGGCGCAATAGGACAGGCGTTTAGACACGTTCCAATGCACGTTGGGGAAGTAGAAAGCTCTTGGTAAGTTAGAGTACGAGCTTAAAAAATTCTCTTTAATTATGTCAATTAGTGTCGAGTTTGATTTTCCAAGTGAAATTTCTTAATTCTTTGGCATTCCCGTGGAACGTCGTGCCATTGTCACTATAAAAGTGGGCAGGTTTTCCTCGCCTGAAAAAAAATCACTGTACGCCCCTAAGATCCAGAAACGTTGTCTGAGCGTATGCAAGGTAAATTGCAGACTATCATGTAGGGATCTCCTGTGGGCATGCACATCGATAAGTTCAATTATGTGATGCTGCGATGAAGTAATAATATGCTTATCATCAAGACTTATAGGAGCATGCAGTAGTCTTCCTCCTAATCGTCAGACCGGTGACGGTGAGCCTCAATCCACTTCAATTTAAACTTCTTACTCAACGCCAGTTCTTTGCAGTATTTGATTCTTTCATTTTGCCCGAATATTTTAAGTGAGAATTTTTTTCTAATGAAAAATTATAATGAAGCGTACAATTTGATACAAAAATATGTAGTAAGAAAGATTCTATAAACTTCTGTGTCAAACGAAAACTGAGTCTTCTATAGGGTTTTTTTTGTGTCAAACGAAAACTGACATCAGTTTTCGTTTGACACAAAAAAAAAACATCATCGACGTAGGTATTTTTTTTTAAGATACTTTTGGCTAAAGGACACCTATTTGCTTCGTCATGAGCTAATTGCTTAAATATTTTCCAGCCAAGTAAGGAGCACAGGCTGTGCCATAAGTCACAACCAGAAGTCGATAGGCTGCTACTTTGTTATTAGGAGAGCACGAAAAAATTCTGTGAGAATTGCAATCGTGAGGATCTACCAAAATTTTTCTAAACATTTTTTCAATGTCAGCCATGTAAACAAAACGAGGCGATCTCCAGTAGAAGATAATCAAGACTAAATTATTTAGAATTTTCTTACCCACGTGCAAGTGCAAATATAAAAAAGCAGGGTACATCGAGGAGAGACGGTACACCATTTTTTTCTTGGCGCCCAGAGCATTTATTTTGCAAAAATAACATTACCAAACCCTTATAAGGCTTGGTGCACACCTTTCCGATATAAAACATGCATAGATGTATATTTTTGGAATAAGTTTCAAGGTCGTCGGGCCCGTTTGAAAGAAAAATTCGATGAGAGGTTGGACGGTTAGGGAGAGATGGTACAGGAAAGAAAATCGAGCTTAGCCATGAATTCTAATACAAAAATTATTTATTTGAGTGAACAATTGAACAATTGAAGTGAATTTCATGGACTTAGAATTTTTGTGCTTTGGTGATCTTCGCAGGTTTGTTTTTCTCAATTATACCATCTCTCCTCGAACGGCGAGAAGTGGTCTTGCAATCAATAAAATTTATATGTGCGTATGGATCATACATAATTACGTCAACTCACCTTGCAGTAGCAGCCAATAATCCGATGTACGTGTTGATTTTCCAGAAAATCCAAATAATTAAGAAAAAAAGAATAATTAATCACGCGCACCAGAAATTGTTGGCTCTTTCCCGAGCGTTGCGCAGAATAATTCACCTATAGGTTTCTACAAAGCCGCAGCAAATACGTATACTCTCATATTTTTTGTTCACATGTTAAAGCCAAGAAAAAAATTGAAAGTCTGCTCGATCCGTAACCCAGGCTCAAAATACCGAGGAGTGTCTCATCTCACCACGACTTACCCTAGTGTTAGAAATTGAACTTGATGCATTAAATGCAACTCTTGGCTTTGTTGCAGAACTACTTTCTCTCAAAGGCCGGGTGGTGTGGTAAGTGCACAGTCTGAGAAGAATTATCTAACTCTTCCTCCTGTATAAGTTCCATACGTCCTAGCTTTCCATATTCAGATGAAAAATCTAAATACTATCTCAAAAATTTTGAATTGTTAGTTAAACGATGTAGGACCTTATCCAATTCAATTTTTGCTCTAGAAAAGAAGGCAACGACTTTTATTGCGTACTGGTTTTCAACTTGTAACCGTATTAAGTACCGTCCATAGTTTGTGCGTTGGTGAGTCAAGTTTTCATGCAAAATTTCAGAAGTTATACTTTAGTATACCGTAATTGGGGTACTTGTCTCTCTTTTGTTCGCCGCAATTGGACCCGACAATATCTACAAAAAAATGGTAGATTGAGCAGTAAGAGTCTCGAACACACCCTTTCATGGGCCAGGTATTAGGAACGAGCCATATTTATCAGTGCCTATGATCAATTCTATTCATTGGGAACTAAAGATGCAAGGATCAGCTAACTTCAATTCAGGCAAATCTGTTTCATTTTCCCAATCAGGTCTCTCAGGCGACGTATAAGAGGTAAGATAGGCTTGAATAAGGACTTTAAGAGCTTTCCCATTATCAGCTTGTAAGATAATGATTGCTGTCGAAAGTACTGTCTAGCGCGATGGATTTGGATGGTTTAAGAAACATGTAATCCATGATCATTGTCTGAGTCATTATGAAGTGAGACATGATTTGACCGCGACACAGTAGCCACTCACCGACATCATGTTCTAGTGGAGAGGGTGAACTCGAAACTGCCAATGGAGAATGTTGAGACGTAGTATCAGCTGATGGCGCTGTGAAAGATTTTCAGTGCAAAAACATGGTACATACAATTTTAAACAAGAAGGGTTACCTGCATTTTTCTTGTGCGGGTCACAGTTTCCGAGTAATCCGCCTTTGGAGTAGGCGGTGAGTTTGACCTCGAAGCCCGCAAGCTCATTCTCTTGCACATATCTCGAAATGGGTTAGTTTTTCGGTGAAAATGCATGAGACTTAAATTACCCAGCAGACAATTCTCTATAAATATTTTTAATTAATTTTCCGTTATTTTAACAATTGAAGATTATATCCACCTCTTTCCGAAAATGGATCTGTGACTCATTTCCACACAATCTATGATGTAGAGTTTGTGGTGCATTTTTTTCATGTGGTTACCCCAGGAAGCCTAATCCATTCTGCATTTGACAATAATGTTTGAAATGTAGTTCATAAGCCGTAATTGGTTAACGTAGTCATAAACTTTACCTGGAAGTTCATATATGATTTATTCATTGAAGCAACCTGTACCTTGACAATTAAGGCACATTACGAAACATTTTAGTCCAGCTTTTATGCACCAACAACGTTGACCGCATTCCGTTTTACAGGAACATAGATCAAATTCATTATATTAAATGAAGCTGGTGCCTCAGTGGCATGCACAGGTAATAAACTATTTTTGCCTCTTTTCCAAACCCACAGTTCTGGTTCTAAAATTTTTTTTTCTCACGTTTGAATTTGCTGATAGAATCAACAAGAGCGCTGTCGAGCAGCTGCAGAAATTGGAGGAAGTCCAGATAAAGATACAGCCTGACTGGAAGAAGTCACAGATTTTTTTAGGCATACGTATCTGCATTTCTTTAGGCTTATTGCAGATGGTTTGGCCTTGCGTATTTCCAAAATAAATTGCTTTTCAGCAGCTGCTACTTCACCGTGAGTAGAATTTGGGTTGTTACAAGTTTTTCCAATATCTTGCAAAGATTAATTTTTGTGGAGCGAAGTAATTGTTTTAATTTTTCCCTTTCCAAAGAAGCCAGATGCTGTATTGCACCCATTAAACACGTGAGCTAATTAAATTGATACTTTACTGTTTTTTAAAGACTTAGAACCTTACAAATGTTTCAAAATGTAATCCCGGGATTTAACAGTTTTTTTTCCTCCTCATAGGAAGCAAGAAGCAAGAAGGAAAAGAAAAATGGTTTGGTGAACACCGATTTACCGTGAAGGGCATTGAGGCCACTCCCGAAACCTCGGGTAAACCGAACTCCCAGTGTCTTTCACATTGATCCTTTCTCACTAAAAATATAAACTGTGGAAGAAGACAGTTCGTAATTGAAGCATGATGTTAAATCTTCCTTCGTTTTTGCAGTGGAAATTAACCTTTGAAGTAATCAAGAGCTTGCTGATCCACTCACTTAAAACTCCTCCCCACTTTGAAAATACCTGGTCTCTCTATAAAATCCTGATTCACGTTACAAAATATCATGTCGTGATGAAACATTTTTGATACCTAAGATTGCAGTAGACCGTATTGGAACATCAATGGCCTAGTTTGAAAGAAAACGGAAGAAGAGAGAGAGTAAAATTTATGTCGGTCAGGATTCCCAGCCTCATTCATATTAATATTTAAATCGTCTAGAGGTTGGTGTAATCAGATTCGCAACTTGCACGAACCAAGGCATCCTCCAGTGCACTGCCCCAAGAGATCTCCACACACGGACTTCTTTATAACGCCAATATGGCAATCCAAGATTTCTAAAGATTACCCAGAATTAGTTAAAGATCTATTGAGATACTGCCGGCGCGATTCGAGTGACACGGATTGCTATTATCTATTAGAAATTCAAATTTCAATTTATTCTTAATATAGACGGCGAGCCCACCACCTCTTACCACATTATATCTTCTTTCATTACATTGTATCCCTTAATAGATATTGTTGACTGGTGAATTTATGGCTGCAAAAAAGACTGAGATACAGCAAGAATATCCAGATCGTATGGATGTATAATGTCAGTCACGTCATCAATTTTAGGTTGAAGATGTGCGCCACAAAGAGCGGTCTGAGATACATACTTCTGATCGAAGTGTTTTCGCAGGGGAGAACCTAAGGTAGTCGTAAAAGTAAAGTGATCAGAACAAGAAGCGGATGGCGCTGAATCCCCCAGTGGAAAACCCCTAACTGATTGTCAAAGTACTGGAGATATCTACCGAATGAGTGATCGAATGTGAGCGAGTGGTTGAAGTACCTGAAGAGCTTAGGGGTCTGGTAAAGGTGACTTATGCTTTGACATTTCATTTAAAAAAGGTTTAGGCACACCGTGAGAGTCAATAACAATAAAATTATACACGCAACAAATACGCTACATGAGGACTCTTCACTTTATAAGCTCAGAAAAATATTCCCATTCTTCTTTGAACACATTACGATTCCATAGTCTGGTTTAAAGAAAACACGTGTTTCTGAGCTTTTGTAGGAAATTCGTAAACTTTTACTGTTCATAATGTTTTTAATTTTACTACACTTTCGCTATACTTTTGCGAAGTAAATTCACATTCCCGGAGTAGTAATCTTAAATTACAGCAATTGTGTACTGCAATCTGTAATAATAATTTCTAGAATTCAATTTCCAATTTTTATAATTGACGGATCAAGTAATTTTCATAATGGAACTATAATCTATAATTTTCTTTACTGATAGTTCTAACGGAATTCATTATTATTACCACAATTATCAAATAAATGCAATAAGGACAAAGCTAACCTCGAAGTTATTCTTCGTAGATAGAATTTTCACCTTTAGCTTGCTTTTTCAAAAGACGTGTCACTTACACGTCATATTTTATGAACAAATTATATATGAGCAAACGCTTTGAAACCTGATCTTTGGATTTCAAATCAATTTTAAAGGCTAAGCGAAATCACAAGAAACTATAATTTTCTCATATTTCAGAGTACTTGTCATGCATATAAAACTTACTATTGTGTTGTATCGTAAATTTACTATACGTATATGTATATCACTTTCATCACATTCACAGTAAAATCGCTGTAAAAATTTCTAACAGTAGTTCCTAGAAATCTTGATTTTTTAATGCAGGCTTTCTGTTCATACAATTATTAACGCAGTCTTTTGTGGTAAAAAATCTTTATTCGCGTATAAAGATGTGCTTGCATGAATTAGGCGCGGTAAAGCTCTACGGTGCAGCCTTAAGAATGGTAGAAGACAACATAGCATGGAAAAACTATTGGTCGTAAAATTTGGCATTATAATATTCATTTTCACAAGCGTTTGATGGCAATATAGGATGCAGTCGAAAAATCGCATCGAATACCCCAGCGATACGAAGAAATACTTTTCCCATATCAATTATAAATATACTTCGAACTTAATAATTGTCATTTAGAGTTCGAAAGACTAACATTTTCGATAGCAAATTAAAGTTAGGAAAAAGCGATATTTACGAATCAAATAATAAAACCATAGTTGCAGTAACTATCACTTTAATAGCGTAAAAAGTATAAGATGACATACTTTAGACCAAATGAAAAGACCTTGTTTATGTTGAGAAGATCCTTTAATCATCGACGTTTCGAGAGTCAAATGCTCTCCTCTTCAGGAAAATAGCAATCCAAGTCATATAAAAGTCCTTTATTTTTAAAAAATTGGCAGAAGCCAAAATGTCATAGTCAAAAAAGATTCATGCTCTTACAAGATTCACATCTCAATTTAGTTCTGTGAAGAAAAATAAGATTGTATCACCTGTTTTAGCTGACCTTGCTATGCAAGATTGAGAGTCAATAGTTATGAAAAATTCAGATTTCACTATTCACACATATTTTAGATATGTCGATGACACTTTCAATATTTTACCTAAGGATAAATTAGATTATGTTTTACACCAATTTAATTCTTTTCATCCGAGGCTTGAATTTACTGTTGAAATAGAAACTAATGATTCCATTTCCTTTTTAAATGTTAAAGTTATTGAAAGCAATTATGGTACTATTATCACGAAATGGTACAAAAAAGATGCTTATGCAGGAAGATACATGAACTTTTTTTCTAAGCATCCTATTCAGCATAAAATAGCTATTATTAAAAATCTTGTAGACACTTCGATTAAATTATCACATGAATCTTTTCATAATTCTAATATTAAATTTATAAAAAAGATCTTGTCTCCTAATAATTATCCGAAAGAGTTTGTTCAAACACACGTTAATAATAAAATAAAAACCCTTAAAGATTCTTTACCACAACAAATTAATTCACATCTCGATTATAATTTAGATTTCAAACGTATTGTTTCTATACCTTTCCATGGTAGTTTGTCTTTTGAAGTAAAAAGAATGTTGAGTGAATTCAACATAAAAACAACATTTAGGATTGATTCTAAACAGGATGAGTTCATAAAAGTAGGCAAAGATTCTCTCGACATTTTTCAAATTAGTAATGCAGTATATGAAATTCTTTGTTTAAATTGTGATAAATGCTATGTAGGTGAGACTGGTAGATTACTTTACACTAGAACTAAAAAACATCACGATAATTTCAGACACAATCCTAAGAACCATAAGGTTATTGCAAAAAATAAGGTTGAAACTAGTCATCAATTTGACTGGGAACATGTATTGGTTTTACACCATGAACCTAATGAGATTAAAAGACTTATAGAGGAAATGTTCTTTATTAAGAATGAGGTTGATAATTGTTTAAATATAAAAACTGATCTAAATAATTTTAGTCCATTATACAACGTAATACTAGATTCTTTAATTTAAGATACAATGTTTTTTCCTCAAGCATACTTTTATCATCATTTAATTATTATGGTTACAATTCTAGTAGTTGTTAATTTGATAATAATTAATTGTTCTACCGATAATTTGTTACTTAGACTTCATGGAATCAAAATTACAAATTTTAATTATGATTAAGGAACCTGATATTTCTGACTTACTACGTTCCCAGGTGCGAATTTGGGTTGGCAGCCGGAGTTGACAGTCGGCCAAAGGTCGGGCCAGCTTTGGCAACCGAATTTTGCTGACCAAGGTTGGCCCAGCTATAGCAGTTCGAAGCCACCTTAGTTGGGCTAACGTTAGAAGCCGACAATGGCTTCCAAAATTCACCCAACCGTCGGCCAAACTGTGGCCCAAGGTAGGGTCGATGGCAGTTTAGGCCTTGGCAAATTGGTTCAAAATAACCATAAAAATATGGTTAGCCCGACTCTGGGTGATGGTTGGCCCGACTCTGGGTGATGGTTGGCCGGATCATCGGTGTAATATTATCCAGTACAAGTAACCTCACTTTTGCCGACTGTCGGTCCATATCTGGCCCAAGGTTGGGTCGACGGTCGTTTGGGCTTTGGCAAAGTGGCTCAAAATAACCATAACACTTCGGTGGGCCTGACTCTGGGCGATAGTTGGCCCGTCCATCGGTGTAATATTATCCACTGCGAGTAACCTCACTTTGTCCGATCGTCGGTCCAACTCTGGCCCAAGGTAGGGTCGGTGGTCGTTTAGGCCGTGGCAAATTGGTTCAAAATAACCACAACAATATGGTCGGCCTGACTCTGTGTGATGGTTGGCCCGATCATCGGTGTAATATTATCCAGTACAAGTAACCTCACTTTTGCCGACCGTCGGTCCAAATCTGGCCCAACGTTGGGTCGACGGTCGTTTGGGCTTTGGCGAATTGGCTCAAAATAACCATAACACTTCGGTGGGCCTGACTCTGGGCGATAGTTGGCCCGTCCATCGGTGTAATATTATCCTCTGCAAGTAACCTCACTTTTGCCGATCGTCGGTCCAACTCTGGCCCAAAGTAGGGTCGGCGGTCGTTTAGGCCGTGGCAAATTGGTTCAAAATAACCATAACAATATGGTCGGCCTGACTCTGTGTGATAGTTGGCCCGATCATCGGTGTAATATTATCCAGTGCAAGTAACCTATGTTTAATTGATTTTTTTCTGAAAAATATCTTCTCCCTTCGCTCCGCTGGGAATTAAACGACAGAACTTTGGATTTCCGGTCGTGTGCTTTCCTATTAAGCTAATAGAGAGGTCGAGAGAAGAAACTTTTTTCAGAAAATACACGCATTATTTTGCCACGTGGCAAATCAAATTTTTCAAGGAATCTACATTGTCGTCAGAGAATTACAGAACGTTTTCAGCGTCTTCTCATACTAGATGGAGATATGAGGTAAAATTATTTTTAATTAATTTTTTCCTGAAAAAAGATCTTGTCCTTTCGCTCCGCTGATAATCGAACCACAGAACTTCCGATTGCCCGTCTGGTGCTTTTCCATTAAGATACTAGAGAGATCGAGAGAAGTAGCTTTTTTCAGAAAATATACGCATTATTTTGCCAGGTGGTAAATAAAATTTTTGAAAGAATCTGTATAATCGTCAGAGAATAACACAACACTTTTGAAGTCTTCAGACTAGATGGTGATGGAAATTAAAAACTATTTTAAATTAATTTTTTTCGGAAACAGATCTTCTCATTTCGCTCCGCTGGGAATCGAAACTCAGAACTTCTGATTTCCGGTCGGGTGCTTTCCCGGAGCGAAAAAAGATCTTTCTTCAGAAAAAAATTTATTAAAAATAATTTTTAATTTATATCGCCATCTAGTCTGAGAAGAAGTGAGAAAATTTCTTTTATTCTCTGACGATAATACAGATTCCTTGGAAAAAAATGGATTCATCACCTGGCAAAATAATGCCTGTTTTTTCTGGAAAAAGTTTCTTCTCTCGATCTCTCTAGTAGCTTAATGGGAAAGCACCCGACCGGCAATCGGAAGTTCTGTGCTTCGATTGCCAGCGGAGCAAAAGCAGATCTTTTTTCAGGAAATATTAATTGAAAATAATTTTGTTCTAAAATTTTTTTTTTATTTTAGTTTAATTCAATTCTGCCATTGACAACACTGGAACCTGCTGCTCGTGACATTTTATTCAATTGAATTTCCTGCCAGTGTGTAAAAGGGCGTCAAAAAGCATGTGACTGCAGAAAAGCTGAATCAAAATGCAGTAGAATTTGCGTTAATTACCCAGAAAGTAGTTATGAAAATTCCATTGAAGGCGATTACCTCCCAGAGAAAAGAGGAAGAGTATGACGATTTCAGTATTGTGAGTGGCAGCAGCAGTATTGACAATTATTCCTGAACCGACTTAGAAACAATCGTTTATGTCGTTTCTGGCGGCACAAACCAAGAAGCCATCAACGAGTTCTTGACTTACAATTAGAAAGAGACGGCTTGTAAACGCGTCTAATCTATCGACTTACTATATATTAAATGCTTATATAATAAATTTCTAAACATTAAAGTTCTTGAAATCTTAGACGTTAAGGGGAAAATATTCTACAATCTTCGAACATGTAAGCAACTCGTGTTGTAAGAGAGCAGAAGCTTTTGTCCACGTTTATGTATCTTTTTTACACTTTTACTATGGTTTCAAATGTTTTTTTCCTTTATTTAGTAATACCTGTACTTTCATTATCAATAGAAACTTAAGACACGAATAGAGCCACATTATTTCTAACTTATAACATTGTATTGTATTGTGAAAAATTATTTACTGCAATTGTTTAATATTGTTTACAAACGTTTCATGAACAATTTTGATTGCAAAAGGTCACGAAAGGATTCTAGTACCTTGAAAAAAACACATCCAGTAAATAACTGTTTCCGTTAATTTTTTACAGCCATTAGTTGAAAACTATTTAGTTTTCAAATTTATTAACTACATATTATTTTTATTCTGTTACTGAAAATGTTTAATAGCTGGAGAAACATGTATCATTTCGAGTAATTAGTGAGTTAGTTTATGGGCAGGCAGAGAGCCTCGATGGGCCCCGCTAGCGATCAAGCTATAAATCCTATATTGTGCCACGCCCTTTACTATTTTATCTCAGTAGTTGATTTCAGACCTCTTGGTGAAGTTCAGGATGTTAACCACTGTTCGCGATATAATTTTATCAGGTTCTATGAAGTGGGCCGCGAGGGTTTGTTGCCTCATCCTACTTAATGTCAGGCACTGGCATAAGACATGCAGGGATGCATCATCATCTCTGCTACATGTTTTGCACTCTGTCGTGGGTTTGAACCCCATTATGTACATGTGATAATTCAAGTGGTTGTGCTCCATGAGCATCTGAACCACAGTCCTCAGGTATTTCTTGAGTAATCCCAAAATCACCCTGGCTCCGTCCATCCTGTACGTGTAGCATAGAATGGCTTTCGCCTGTCGGCAACCGTGGGTTCGTTTTCAGTATTTCCAGTGCTTTGTCTGGATCCAGCTACGCCGCTTTTCGCCAGTGATCAGATTTTGTGTCTGATGTTCTGTCTGGTTTTGTAACTGCAGTTTATGCGCTTGGCTGTCCGAGCAGATTGTAATCTGCCTTCGAGTTGCGTTTTCGTCTATTAATGTCTCAGCGCAGCAAAGGACGGTCAGGATCTCCACCAGAAGGACAGTGGCATGCCGCCTAAGTGGATTCTCTATCCCCTTGCTTTCTGTGCTGTCACATATTTCTTCTTCTGACACACTCATTCCTTTGGAGCCAACTGTGTACCAGATTCCCCCTTGGAAGAACGGGTTACCATTCCCTTCGCACATATCCCTGCTCGGGATGCAGACGTGGAAATTCTTGCTGAAGTTGAAGAAGAAGAATTGGCAGTCTGCTGATGTGACTTGGGAGCCTAGAGTGTTTAGTCCCATAAGTCCATATATTTACCCCTGCCAGGCGGCCCATCGCGTCAGTCGCCCCGGCGGTTTTCGCAACATGTAGGGGCTCTTCACAGAGCATGTATACTATCGACGCTGTACGCGTAGTCCTTATTGCTTTCGTCATGCCCCTAAACACTAGAGTTTGCAACCATAGCTGCCCCTCTTGCATCGCTTTGAGATTCACCCATGGCCACCAGACCATGGCCGTGAATAGGAGCCTTGGTTTGTGACAGCGTAGTAGTGCCATACAAACGTTCTAGGCACTAGACCCTACGTCCAAACAAAGGCTACAAGTTTCGATACTTTCTGGATTTACCAAGAGCCCTGAGCTGTTGCATCAGAGCTCTACGATGCACAGCGCCAACATTATAAGACCCGTCAAGGTTTTCAAATGAGCCACCCTGATTAATATCATCAAGTCATCCGCGTATCCGTGAGTATGATACCATTCCTTACTCTCTCTCTATATCCAAGAAGGTGCCCACTACCCGCCTGTGAGGCATGCTACCCTCTTTGCAGCGGGAAAGCCAACAGCACCTCATCTTTGAATTTTTTCGAACAGTGTCTCTAGCGTTTTCCGAATGAAGGACGTAAAATCTTCAACACTGGGTAGACGCCATCCGCCTTGGCAGCGAAATCAAAAATCATTAGTGAAAACAATAGAGTCCGACAAGGAGCATTTGAGAGACTGTTTTTTAATGCATTTAAGCTCATTATTATTCGAAAAACATTAAATAAGAACAGCGAAATGTGCAAATTCAGAAGGGGTGAAAAAGGTTCTATTTCATAGTCGAATTGAGGTACCCAAAACTATTAAGAAAAAATATTGTTGCCACTAAGCACAGAAAGAAATTCAGTTTAAGAGATAACTTCTCCAGCTATAGGGATTAAAAACGCGAGAACTAGAGCGGTATCGAAGAGAGTTCAAAAATTATCACGTCACTATTGAACAGGAAATTTTTGAAGACTTTTAATTTGCAAGCCTTCTTACCGGGGATCACGTCGGGGTGTTCAAGGATTTGGAAACCCTGGTGTCATTCCACCCTTGACACGGCGATCACATCATAGCATGGAAGCATTAGAACTCGCGCACTTGATATTCCAAAGAGCTTTACGGTACCCCCTGGAATTACCCCCCCCCCCCTGGATCGCCTTCTTCAGGTGTCTAGTTTGATGAGACCCTTAAGCCCACCCACCAGGTGAATAGTGTGTTAGTGCTGCCATCTCTGTGACACCTCAATTACTTGATACAATGGCTCTCGAAATCTCTGAGGCTAAATTTGACCTTTTAATGCAAAAAATTGGGAATCTGGAGTCCTCACCTTCTGCTCTCCACAGCGAAATTCACCACCTTACGCTGGAAAATCAAGAGCTTGAAGTCGAGCGAGAAAAAATAAGGTCGGTTATTACGGAACAAGACCGAAGAATCGAGGCAATGGATAGAGCGCTAAGAAGCAACAACTTGATGATTTTTGGTGTTCTTGAGGAAGACGACGTGGACCTGGTGCAGCCAATGTCTGTTATTTTCAAGCAGCATCTCAATATTGAAATACCCTCAGGCCAGGTCTGAGACGGATTGGAGGGAAAATCCGAGACGATCCCCGTCCCCTCCTAACTCAGCTACGTTCCTTTAAGGATAAGAAAATGATCTTATCGCAGCTAAAAAAATTACGCGGCACTGGGACAGCATTGCGGAGGACTGCACTAAAAAAGTCCAAACTGAAATGAAGACTCTGCTTCCATACCTTGAGGAGGCTAGAAATTGTGAACTGAAAGCTTCCTTAACCTATAATGCAATTTATGTGGATGGCAAAAAATTCGAGTACAAGGATCTATCAGCGTTGGAGTCTGTAATTCAGAATGCCAAATTATCTGGGAATAGGGCGGAACCAGTTGAAAAAGGGGAAATGGGGGAAGCAAGCGGCATACAGAAAAGGCGAAGCGCAGGGCATCGGAATCCCCACCAGTCATTATCAAAGAGCAGGCGGGAAATCTTACGAAAGGGAATTTTCACAATCGGCTATCATCAACCAGGGAGACGATGTAGAAGAATATAAATAGTTAAATAAGCGAAAGACATCAGAACGAGTCGACAATGCTACAAACTTCTTCTTGTGGAACTGTCGTGGTTATGCCAGATTTCAAACTCCTGCATTAATTATGATAAGTTTGATATTATACGAATCGTCGAAAACTGGTTCACTCAAATTCCCAGAAAACTTGTACGCGGAAAATAAATATAATCATTTATTTTTTAACGCTTTAAAAGGAAAATCGAAAGGTAGAGCCAGTGGCGGCCTAGCCCGTTTTATAAACAAACTTCACTGTAATAGTGAGATCATAGATAAATCAGAGTATTGGATATTGGTTCGAATTTATAGCGCAAATAAAATTAATTTCATTGTTGGAATTTGCTATTTTAACCTGACGGTAGATACAGAAGTAATCCTACAACTTTTCGAAGAAACCTTATGCGCTCTGTCAGAGAAATACAACAACGTTCCTATCACTATACAGGGTGTCCCACCACCTATGAACATCCCGGTACTGGGTGATACAGGACAAAAAAAAAACAGGAAAGTCCTCTGGCAAAATTTGATCTGGGCCTTACTTTGGGCACAGTAAAGCTTCAAAGTTGGGCATAATGAGCCAATCAGAATCGAGCTTTGGCAAACACTTGTTTGCCTCATAAGTGTTAAGATAGTGTGCGTACTGGCGGTCCACTTTAGCTCCCGCAAAAATTTCACATCGTTGATCTTTGATTGTTTCTACAAGACGCGAAATTCAAGCCTTGGGCGCGCTGGCGGTAGTCTACCGCCCCTGGCAGAAAAACATGAATACCTACAGCCTACGGGTTTCGAGAAGCTCGGGAGGGGTTTGTATTCTCTAGTTACTATGTATGACGTAAAATGACAGCTTCTTGAAATTTCAAAAATTTCGGGAATTTCAAGGTGGCGGTAGGTCTGCGGTAGGTTACCGCCCCGCGCCCACTAGTGATAAAAAAAGGCGCCCCCGCATGAAGGTTAAAATAACATAATATTTGCTCAATGCTAAGATGAGATAACAATTTCTAACCCCCAAAAGTAATTCTTTGTGATTCGTTGCAACATTTTTGATACATTTATTATCACAAAAACAAAATTGTAAAAAAAATTGTAAGAAAACGAACAAAAAATGGAATATGAGAAAACCAAACAAACTTTCGTTTTTGAAAATAAATCATCAAGTTAATGATAAGAAAACTCATTTCAAACCCGCAAAAGTACTTCTCTGTGACTTATTACACAATTTTTTTGTAATAATAATGAAACTAAAAAAAATTTAAAGCTCGGGAAACGAAACGAACTTTTGTGCTTTGAAAATAATCAATAAGCTTACAATGAAAAAACAGATTTGGAATCCCAAAAGTAATTCTTAACAATTTTTTCATGAATTCCGTTACATTAATTGTAACAAAGTTAAAAGTAATTAAAGTTGGGAAATTCAAACGAACTTTTGTTCTTTAAACTTAACCAACAACTCTGAAGTTAGAAGACACATTTTGTTCCCTCAAAAGTAATTTTTGGGATTCATTGTAAAAATTTTGTTACATTCAATTGAACGAAACTAATAAAAAATGTAAAGCTTGGGAAACGAAAGGATCTTTATTTCTTCAAAAATAACCAACAAGTTGAGAATAAAAAATCACATTTTGAACCCCTGAAAGTAATTCTTTGAGATTCTTTCCATAAATTCTGTTACCTTAATTGTAACAAAGTTAAAAATATTTAAACATGGGAAATCCAAACGAACTTTTGTTCCTTAAAAATAACCTACAAGTCGAAGATAAGAAAATACATTTTGGACACCCAAGAGTAATTCTTTGTAATTCATTGCAAAATTGTTGTTACATTTATTTAACAAAACCAACAAGAAATTGAAACTGAGTAAACCAAACAAACTTCCGTTCTTGAAAATTAATCATCAAGCTAAAGATAAGAAAACTCCTTTTAAAAACGCAAATAAATTCTGTGCAACACATTAATGTTGCAAAAAAAATGTAATGAACAAAATAAATACAAAAAATAAATACAATTAAACAACAATAACACAAAAAAGAATATAACGATAAGAGATGGACATTAAATAAGTAACATTAAATAATAAATAATCATCTTAGACTTTTTTATTTATTTTTAAGAACGAAAGTACGTTTCGTTTAACCATGTTTTAATTTTCTTTATTTTGTTACAATGAATGTAACAGAAATTTTGTAATGAATGGAGAACTCTTAGGGGTTCTAAATATGTTATTTTATTTTGTATTAGTTGGTTAATTTAAAAAAACAAAAGTTCGTTTCGTTTCCCGAGCTTTAGATTATTTTATTATTTATGATTAATTTGGAAGAAAAAAAGGTTGTTTAATTTTCCGAGTCCTTAATTTTTTTGTTAGGTTTGTAAACACTAAATGTAACAATAATTTTTCAACGAATCGCAAAGAATTAACTTTGGGGATTCAAAATGTATTTTATCTTATTCTTAGAATTGTTGATTCATTGTTAAGAACGAAAGGTCGCTTGGTTTATGCCAGAAATAAAAAAAAAGAAATTAAAACCACTTTACATTTCTTTATTGCTTTTGCTAAATTGAATGCAAAACAATTGTTGGTTATTTTTAAAGAATTAAATATCGTTTCGTATCACGACCTTTACATTTTTTTTAGTTTCGTTACATTAAATGCAACAAAAATTTTACAATGATTCCCAAAAATTAGTTTGATACAATTGATGTAACAGAATTTATGAAAGAAATCGCTAAGAATTACTTTTGGGGGTTTCAAATAAGTTTTTTCATTGTAAACTTGTTGATCATTTTTGAAGAACAAAAGTCCGTTCGAATTTGCCATGTTTAATTATTTTTAACTTTGTTACAATTAAGGTAACAGAATTTATGAAAAGAATGTCAAAGAATTACTTTTAGGGGCTCAAAATGTACTTTTCTATTTTCAACTTGTTGGTTACTTTTAAAGAACTGAAGATCGTTTCGTTTCCCGAGCTTTAAATTTTTTTTAGTTTCGTTCAAGTAAATGTAACAAAAATTTTACAATGATTCCAAAAAATTACTTTTGTGGAAACAAAATGTGTCTTTTGATTTCATTGATGTTGGTTAAGTTGACAGAACAAAAGTTCTTTTGGAATTCCCAACTTTAATTACACCGGCACACAAAAAAAACCACTTTTCTGTTCTACAGATGCGACACATATATTCCCATGTATTTTGACCCGCTGAGCACGAATCCGTGGTCCGTTTGACCCCAGCACATCTGGGTCAAGGGCATTTGCAGATTATGAAAGAACGGAAGATTTTACGTCCAGATATGTATGTTTTTATATTTTTATGACGACCTCTAAGGTCATGTGAAGGTAATTTCATTTAAATATATAGAGAATTTATATGGGTAAATGGTAAATGGGCTACATTGGACTAGACTACCATACTAATATGTTGTGGGGGTTGCTAAGTCTGAATCCGAGGCCCATTTGACCCCAGGGCGCCAAGGTCAAAGTCAGATCAAGGTCATATCAAAGTTAGATCTGAAGAAAAATGTGTCACTGTTCCAAAATTTGACTTTTACATGTTTTAAGGGTAGCTGAATTCGAATCTGAATCTCCTTCAACCCAACGAATCAGGACTAAACGAGAGTTACGGTGTGGCATTTTGGAGTAGCGTTTATTCTTTCTTTCGCTTATAACGTTCTCTTTTATTGTCAAAGGATCTATGCAGTGGATTTCTAGTTCTCTTCGAACTATCACCATCTTCATCGCCAGGTACTTGATCTCTCTTTAGCAGCCAGCAGTAGTCAGCCAACATATTCACGTCCCATTTTCCTTGCCATCGAAGTTCAGCGTCTTTTAGATCTTGATGGAAATGCTCCCCTTGCTCTTCGCTGTAATCGCCTAAGTTCTCAGGGAAATAGCTAATATGAGAGTCCATGAAGTGAAGTTTGAGATTCATCAAACATCCCAAGCGTCGATAGTTCCTCACCATATTTGCTACGATTGCTTTGTAGTCATTACTTCTGTAATTTCCTGAAAAGTTTTGAGCAACATCTCGAAAACTGAGCCAAGCAGCTTTCTCTAAGCCTGTCATTGTCTTGATGAAATTTTCGTCGTAAAACATTTTACGGATCTGAGGTCCATCAAATACTCCTTCCTTCAATTTAGCATCACTTAATCGAGGAAATTCATTTGTCAAGTACGGAAAACATGTTCCTTCTTTATTCAAAACTTTGACGAATGGTTTCGTAAGTCCAAGTTTAATGTGCAGAGGCGGGAGCAATACTTTTGATGGATCAATTAATTCTTCTTGTAATGATTCGTGCGATCCCTGCTATCCCACAAACACAAAAAGCAGGGATACTTTGTATATCCTGATTGTTGACCAAGGAGAATGGTTATGATTTTCAAATCACCACAAACTTGCCACTTATGTTTGTCATATTCAATTTTCTCCAATACATATTGGACGTTTTCGTAACTTTCTCTTAATTTTGTTGAATGCGCTATTGGTAGACTTGCGTACTCATTTTCATTTTTAAGCAGCACTGCCTTAAGACTTTGTTTTGACCAGTCTATAAACAATCTCCATTCTTCTGGAACGTAAACATCCTTTTTTAGTTCATTCATCAAACCGTTAACGTCTCTGCAATATACCAACATACCTTCTTCATCTTTATTGAAGTACTGATGGAACTTCTTTTCTGGATTCCTGTAGAAAGATGACTTCGTCCCCTGTTCTACCATTCCACGGCTCTTTAACTCAGCTGCCATATATTCAGAAGCATCTTTAGGAAGACCCATGCTCCTGATGAAATCGTTTAAACTATCTTGGTTGAATAGTCTTATAGATTCATTTTTCTGCTTTCTCCGCAATTTTGGCACATATTCTTCATTTTCATGGTCTTCGTATGAGCAATCATCAGATTCTTCTTCACCGTCTAACATAACCTCTCTATCTGTCTCTCTATTTGTCGAAGCTTCATTTATCATTGAGCTCGTATCCATATTTTCGATAGCAGACTCTTGATTAGACTTCGCAGTTATGACAGAAGACACTATTGCATAAGATATTCTTGATTTGTTAATAACGTTGAATCCTTTAACTTTTGTGTTGCAAAAATAACAGTCTTTTTCTGATTGAGGTATTGACCATATTACCGGTGAGGAGTATTTCAACATTTTATTGTTTTTCACTTTATTCCAACGTAAAAGCACAGTGTAACAAGCACTGCAAATGCTATCTGGAGCAAATGTTTCATTTTGAAGGGAAATTTCTCTTTTATAACATTGACGATATATGTCTCTACATTGCTCATTCATTGACCTACGGCAAGTGATGACTTCATACTTTCCACAAACGTAGCAAAAAACATTTCTATCGCTGTTGCAGTCATGGCTGGTAAAAACATGATTACTTGTTGTAGCTTTATATTCTTTATCAGTTAAATCGCCAACCAATAAAGGGTGGCGGTAGCTGGATGACGACGATTGCGGGCCCGTTTCCTCACCCTGACCAATCGCCGATACTGGGCGTCCAATACCCTGCATCGTACTTTCTCTCGTGCCAGCCATGACGGCACAATGCCTTCACCACAGGGCTTAGCCGAAAAATGAAAAGCAAGAAAAAAATCCGTTTTCCGCCGTCACCACGTGGAGCACAGAAAAAACTTCGGGTAAGTGGTGTTGCAGGTAACTTCGTACAGAAACTGTCTTTTGTTCTCATAAAAGTTGTCACCACCGTATTTAAAATTTGAAGCCACTAGCTTTGCTCGCTCAAGTGAAGTTAGCTGATCATTGGTGTAACAGACAAATCGGATAAGGGCGGCTTCATAAAAGCTCACTTGCCGAATCGTTAGAGCTGTCAAAAGTTCCTTACAAGCGTGGGTAAAAGCAGAAAAATATCGAGACGCCAAGGAAAGTTTACCCACATGTAGAAGTCAAATTTTGGATCGGTAACACATTTTTCTTTCGATCTAACTTTGATATGACCTTGATATGACCTTCACCTGGGCACCGTGGGGTCAAGCGGGCCTTGGATTCAGACTTAGCGACCCCCACAATATATTCGTATGGTAGTCCAGTCCCATGTAGCCCATATACCATTTACCCATATGAATCATCTATATATTTAAATAAAGTGACCTTAACAGGTCGTCACAAAAAAATAATAGCATACATATCTGGACGTAAAATCTTCCGTTCTTTCAGAATTTGCAGTCAGAAAGTTGTTTTTCTGTCCGTTTGACCTTCAAATGACCTTGACCCAGATGTGCTGGGGTCTAACGGACCACGGATTCGTGCTCAGCGGGTCGGAATACATGGGAATATATGTGTCGCGTCTGTAGAACAGAAGAGTGTTTTTTTTGTGTGCCGGGGTTATTATTAACTTTGTTACAATTAATGTAACAGAATGTATGCAAAAAATCGCAAAGAATTGTTTTGAAGGTTTAAAATGGGTTTTCGATTTTTAAACTAGTTGATTATTTAAAGAAAAACAAAAGTTCGTTTCGTATACAGAGCTTTACATTATTTGTTTAGTTTTGTTACATTAAATGTAACAAAAATTGTGTAGAGATTTGCGAAGAATTACTTTTGAGGATTTGAAAATGTGTTTTCTTATCTTGGACTTGTTTATTTATTTTCTGGAACAAAAGTTTGTTTGGTTTTCCCGGTTTCAATTTTTTGTTGGTTTTCTTACAATAAATGTAACAAAAAGTTTGCTATACATCACAAAGAATAACTTTCGTTTGGTAGAAAATGTGTCTCTAATTTTGGACTTGTTGGTTAGTTTTAAAAAACAAAAGTTCGTTTCATTTTCCCAGCTTTAGATTTATTGTTTTTGTAGCAATAAATGTAATAAAAAATTTGCATCGCATGCAAAAGAATTACTTTTGATGTTAAAAATGTGTTTTCTTATCTTAGACTTGTTGGTTAATTTTAAAGATCAAAAGTTTGTTTGGATTTCCCATTTTTTATTTTTTTTTATTTGTTACAATGAATGTAACAAAAATGTTGTAACTAGTCGGAAAGAATTACTTATCATAGACTTGTTAATTAATTTTCAATAACAGAAGTTTGTTTTGTTTCTTCAAGTTTTAATTTACTTTGTTGGTTTTACAACAAAAATGTAACAAAATTTCTGCGACGAATCACTGAGAATTTCTATTTGAGGTTTAAAACGTTTTTTCTTATCTTAGACTCGTAGATTAATTCTGAAGAACAAAAGTTCGTTTGCTCTTCTGAATTTTAAACATCTTTGTTGGTTTTCTTACATGGAATGTCATGAAAGTTCTGTATTAAATTGAAATTGATCTTTTTTAGGTTGAGCAAATGTTATGTTATTTTAAGGACGGTAATAAACGTTTGCAAGAACAACTAAGAATTTAAAAAAATGTAAAGGCTTGATTTTCGCGTCTTGTAGAAACCATCAAAGATCAACGATGTAAAATTTTTGCGGGAGCTGAAGTGAACCGCCAGCACGCACACTATCTTAACACTTATGAGGCAAACAAGCGGTTGCCAAAGCTCGATTCTGATTGGTTCATTAAGCCCAACTTTGAAGCTTTACTGTGCCCAAACTAAGACCCAGATCAAATTTTGCCAGAGGACTTTTCTGTTTCTTGTTTTGTACTCCATCACCCAGTACCGGCATGTTCATCGTGGTGGGACACCCTGTATATAGCGATTTCAACTATAGGGTGGGGGGGATTATGTCAGGGTCCACCTGACATGTTCTCTCACACAAATTTTGCAATGTACCAAGTGAGTCACGATGTTGCACAAACCAGAAGGGGGCTGGGATTGGTAGGACTGATGGAGGTAAGTGAGAAATAGAAAGAAACCTTTTTGAAATAGTAGATCGCGGAGCGACAATCCAGCTCACTTTACTTTTGTTAATGCAGTGGGTAAAAGTGTCAATGACTTGGTTTGATGCAATGCTGAGGCATTAGGTATACTTAAAGACTTGAAGGTGGATCAATCCACACATACTTCGGATCACTTCCCGGTTTTAGTCTTCTCTCGTTGCTCTCCCACCTCAGCTGGTCACTCAAGTGCGCTGAATGTGAACAAAAATAAAAGCTTGACGTTTCTGAGATGGACGGAAGACAAACGGGAGATCTCCTCAAACGAATCATACGTGTCTCACGGATTAGAAGTTAACTTTGAGAAACAAGGCATAGATTATCTTAATGCAAACCTTACCAATGCTATTATCGACCGCGTCAAAAAATCAGATATGTGGTCAGTGACAAAAAAATGTTACTGAGAAATTGTACTGTGACAAACCTTGGTTGGATTCGGACTGTCGCAAAAAAGCAAATCATATCTTTCTAATGCGTTGAAAGAAGCCAGCAGGACAAATTTCTCGGATAAGGCTAAGTTGGAGCACTGACAGCTCATGAAAAAGCAAGCTTTGAATCCAATATAATGAATCTACAATAACTTTTTTTAATTAAATACTTGAGAATGAATATATACCGCTCGATTGGACAAAATCTTTAACGGATATGATACATAAACAAAACAAGACCCAGCCAATCTCAATAATTACAGACCTATTGTCCTTCTGAACTCACTTCCTAAAAGGAGGGTACCGAAAATACATAAATCGTATATTCCTAAAAGAAGTAACACTAACGTGAAGGTGAAAAAGCACCTGAAAATGAACAAGCTTCATGCCCCTGTATATTTACAACCGCTTGATAAGTGTACCTTTGGTTTGGTGAATTAATAAACGTCCACTAGGACTATAATTCAGCCAAACTTCAACACTATAAAGGAGAAACAATCATTTTAGGTGGGGACTCTTTACGCATTTTGCCCCACATATTACTTTTACTCTTAGTGTGAGTTTTGGCATTGAATGGCAGAAAACAGTATGAAGGCTAAATTCTACAACGTTGTGCCCATTGCAAAGTTTGATCTACTCAACAAGAGCTTCCATCTGGTATTAGTCTCATTAGTGGGGGCGTGGGGCCGATTTTCGCTACCCTCCTTTTTACGCAAATTCTGATGGCTAGATTGGAAAAATGGGAGTCGTTGTGTCAAATTATTTCGGAAGCCCAAGCAGGTTTTCGCCGAAGTAGGGGATATATGGATAATATTTTCACCTTGGCATCTGTTTCGCAAATTTACTTACAAAAAAAGAATAGACATATCTATGCCATTGTGGTGGATTTCTCCAGAGCTTTCCCATTGGTTAATCACGCTCACATCTGCTAAAAATTTTTGATATTGGGATCAGCTCAAAAATAATTGGAATTCTAAAAAATCTGTATGAGAGAGCCTCAATTTGCATTGATATGGGGAATGAGTTCTCAGAGGAACTGCCGGTCCCTGAGGGAGTTCTACAGGGAGATTTTGAGCCCAATCATGTTTAACCTCTTAACCTCGGATATCAAGGTTTTTTTTAGACAAAAAGGTCTTGTGGGTATCAGAATCATGAGCGACATGGACGTTATTGTTCTGATTTACGCGGATGATTTGATCATTTTTGCAGAATCCAAAATAGACGCAATAAGTAAAATTGAATGCTCTCCAGGAGTATTGTAATATTAAAAAACTTACGGTTAATAACTACAAAACTAAATATACTATATTCAAGAAAGGTCGGATCAGCGCAAAATTCCTAAGTCTGAAATACGATGGTATCTCTTTGGAGTTTGTTTCTTGTTTTGAATACTTGGGTACGATTTTTTCTAGAACAGGTGCTTTCAACTTAGATGCACATGCAGCAGTTAGAACAGTCAACTGAGCCTCAGCCTCAGCCTCGGCATTCAATATTCTAACTAGAACGAAGTGCTCGTCATGGTCTTCCATTATCAAAATTCATGATTCTATTATGAAGAGTTCCTCATTGTATGCGGGTCACATTATCGGATTAAATCACCTGAATGGCTTAAAAAAGCACAAGTCCGTTTTTTCAAAAATCTTCTGCACCTACCCAGAAATACGCCTGACTTCCTTGTCAGATTGGAACTAGGTCTAACCTGTGTGTCACACCAAATATTGAAAATTGCGCTGAATTGGGCGGCAAAGATTTTCCGTATGGAAGACTCGCGCTATCCTAAACTTTGTATGCTAAAACTAGCCGAAACCTCATATAGCAAAAATGTTAAATATAATTGGCTAGGTCAACTTATTAGATGTTTGGAGGGAGCAAGAATACGTCACAATCTCATGGATCTCAATGGTCCCAATCTTTTAACTCAAATCAATACTATAGCTGATGGATACCGTGATTTTTTCCATTCGCGGGATCTGTTAAGAATGGAAAATAGCAACTTTAGTTATATATACAGTACAATTTTATACAATAATGCGCTGCCCCAGCAATATCTGCTATTCAAAGCTCCTTTTATTTTTAAGCGCATTTTCGCACTAATAAGAACTTTCTCCGGTTTCATCATTAAGTTGACCTCTAAAGCTGGCACAACTGTAATCGATCCACAGCAGATTTGCCAGTTATGCAATCTAAGAGAAAATGAAGATCTTTTACACGTCGTCGCCAAATGTCTAATCTACTCGCCCGTTAGAAATCACTTCTTGCGCAACATTGGTATGATAAACGAGAACAATCTTCTCTTATTGTTGTCAAATATAAACCCTGGAATACTTCGCTCGATATACAACTTTATAAGTACATGTTTAAGAATCAGAGCTTTCTCTCTATTCGAATAATACACTAGCCGAACTCGACCAGTATAACCTAACAACCTATTGTACATACCATATTATAACTTTTCTTTTATTTTGATATTTATATTAATTTTATAGATTTTCGTGATAGTAGCCTTCCCTTGCCACATAATCTTGTATTCTTAGAGGCAATAAATATACATACATGCATACATATATACATTTTCTCTGAGAAATGAACAATGTTAAGTAACAAACACATATCTCGTAAACTATTTGTTGTAGGATATTTGCTTAGCGCTCAATTTTGAAGCTTATCTGATGCTCTAAAAACAAGGTTGTATACACTTTTAACTTATTTCTTAATCGAAAGTAATAATCCAAGAAAGCGCGTTAAGAAAATGTATTGAAAAATATAATAGTAAAAAATTGGTTAAGAATTTTGACTCGAACTTTTTAGGGCTTCAGGAGGACGTTCATCCAAACATTTTGAGAGAAAGTTCTCCTTGCTGCTTATTTGTTCTAGCGGGGATCTTAATTTGACTGTACTTAAGTAAGGAAAGTGGATTACGTCATCTAGATACTTCAGATCAAAAAGATCAACTGAAGGAAGCAGAGCTCAAAAACTTCGTCGAATAGCTCATCAACGAGAAAATAATCATAAACTTTTACTGAAATGTGAAAGATCAGATGTTGTCAACGAGGCTGACGTTTTCTTTTCTCAAATCATCCAGACTCAATGCAGGCACAGGGGGTTTCAGTCTCGCGTGCCAGGATGGCGCCACTTCCACCTTAGTATACCGTAGTTATATTTTACGTTAAGAAGTTCCCAGCTATATTTGCAGAGCGTGTCATGCACATTCTGAGTACCAAGAACTCATACGATTCGGGTATTCCACTCACTCGGGAACGGCGTATCTCCACAGACACAATGCAGCTCAAAGAGCGATCTACTACCATCCTCATCGCTCTAATGGTGTTGGCCGCGTCTCTGCCCTGCCAAATGCTAGGAAGGATATAGGGTCAATGGTCGAGAACGAGAAGTGCCAAATTTACTGAAATTACAAGTTCAAGACAATTGTCTCCATTGTACGCTTAAGGGCTGTCATTGTTTTCCAAGACCTTGAGAAACGAACTATATTCGTGATCGAATTCTCAGCTCCGGCCGAAAACAACATCACAGTCAAGGCACTTGCGAGATGAACGCAGAGAACTGTCATTCTTGGGTCGTTCCGTGTTGCCAAGATACGTGAGGGTTTTACCAGCCTGTTATTGTGATTTCGTCGTACCCTGTGGTCACCCATCCCACTTTCGTCAGACGTGGCCATAGGTGTGATTGAAAGTGGTTCTACAGGGAGCCAGTGCGAGGTGGGCCATTCGATTGTTTTTTAACCCATTTCATACTTATATGTATACATGGGCAGGGTTACCTTACAACACATGCAAATTTTCTATCAATAATTAAATTCTTGGTGTTAATTAGAAGCTAGAATTATAAATATTAAGCCATGTCCTATTTTTATATTGTCGAAGTGAAAAAATGCCAACGTTAGGTTGAAAATTTAGTTTCAACCTAATTTTAATGCCAATAATAATTTTGAAAAAACTATACTTTCGCAGAGCCTATAACCTCAAAAGAATCTTATCACAATATAACTTAAAAGTTGAAACCTGATAATTTGCAAATAATAGTTAAAGATTAAATTGCTCAAATCTCTGTAGGCTTTAAGGTAAACATGCTCATCGTAATAATCGCGCTCGATTTTCGACAGACATTTTTTAATGTATATTTCTTTGCTAAGCTACCTGGAGATAAGAAACTACAATCCTTCTTTCATATTTCTTACCTATCTCGTGGCGTTATGCTAAACATTGGCATTTTTGTCCATAGCACTTTTGATGGAAAAACTGCATTTCCCACAAGACTGCTTCCAGATTTTTTACGTGTCTCGCGTTTTTTTGGTATGGTATTGAAATTTTAGATTTGTACGTATCAATTTTGATATACATATGAATGAAAATGACAATTTCTGTCGAAAAATGTTACGAAGAAATTTTCTAGGAATTTTTAGAAGCAGAAATTCCTCCAAAAACTGTCCCATGTATTTCGCGATGTTTGGTTCGAAAATTTAAATTTCTGATTTTTACATTCTCATAATAATGAGAAGGTATGAGTTTCATGTGAAAACTGAATACCACGTATCTCTTTGAATTTTCATATTTAGAGACCCCCTAGATTACTGAAAAAAAAGTTTAATTCGTGAAAAATAACCAAAAAAGAAATAATTAAGTTTTTGGATAAACGATGCAAAGTATAAAAAAAAAGAATTTAGAAAGTTGTTCAAGTAAAAAAGGTCTAAAAATGTGTTATTAATTATTTTTTGATAGGATGCGTAACACTAAAAATATAAAAATATGCGCGCTGTGCGAGCACATTTTCATTGCGCGCGTCTCGCTTCGCTCGCAAGTTTGAGTGCGCCTAGGGCGCGCGACTGTTGGTTCTCACGCTTCACGCTCGAGAATATATTCATCTCGCGCTTCGCGCTCGATAATGTATTTACCTCTGACTTCGCTCTCGATCTTTGTATTTCCCACACATTTGAGCGCAGATCTTCTAAAATCAAACGTCAAAAACTGGAATTTCATGATTGTGAATTCTCTTTTATTGAACCTCCTTCGGATTTAACGAACACATTCTTATCACGTATCTCGTGCTTCGTACTCGATTCTGTCCAAAATGTGAACTTTTCCACATTATGTTCAATACTATTACATCTAATGTATATTATCTTCATTTCTGTACCTCGATCTGGTACTGCTAATTCAGGTATTGCAAAATAAGGTACACATTTTCTTTTTCATGGACCGAATCCATATCAAATCAGGCAAGTTCTACACTTCAAGTTGCAGAATCTCTCGGGGACAAAATATGTTGTTTTTCAGAGGAAATTAGGCGATACGTGTTTTTGCGATTTGTGAAAAAAAAATGTTACAGAGTTATGCGTATTTGAATTTTTGGCTTTGTTTTTCAAAAAAAAAAACCCAATTTTTTCTTTAAGCTCGTATAGGTTTTACCTAATTGGGATATGCACGATTTCTTTGCAGATTCTCGTAGAGTTTATCGCCTTTTTCCGAAATATTTTTGCCAATTTTTCGTTGAATTTGTACTATCGTAAGGAAAATACCTTGTGGGCTTATGCGGGCGAAATAACTTTTGTGGCCAGAAGAATTAATGTTCATAAAATCGAATTTTCGCATTTTTCTTGAAAATAACAACAGATACAAAAAGGTTTGCACATATAAAAAAGCATTACAAAAAGTTCTTTTACGCATTTATGATATCTTGTACCGTTTCCGAGAAAAATGAAAAAATTCAATTTCATAAACAAGAAAATTCTCTTGACCTCAAAAATGGTTTAGCCCATATAAAACTTATAAAATATGTTATATATATATATATATATATATATATATATATATATATATATATATACATATATATATATGAAAAAAAATTTGTAAAAAATACTTCTAGAAATAAAAAAGGTGAGGTTTGTCCCCGTTCACAGAAATTACCGATATGTTTCTAGTCCTTCAATTTGTTTTTAAAATTTCATATATAATGAACAATTGAAATTCGAAAAAGTCTGTATTAATTTTTTCTATTATTCTGTGATAATTTCATGTTTCTTAAATGCCAGAAGAACTCGAAGAATAAATTTGAATCTTAAACGAGAAGTGTGTCCTGATTTTTAAACTGTAAACAAAAATAGTATATTGTGCTACAAGTTGAAAAAGCAAGAGATTTAAAACGAGTGTGAAGTTAGCTACCCGAGCGGAGCGAGGGTGGCTATCACACGAGTCTTAAATCGTCGCTTTATCAATGTGTGGGACACGATACTTTTTCTATAATTTGTTTAAAAAGTGCTAGTTTTTGTTTACCTGTTTTTTGTGTAAAAAGAAGGCGATTTTTTGTCGATTGACACAACAATAACACCGCATTTTCGGAGAAACTGACAATGTTTTAGGTTAGGGACGGAGTCGGAAAAATAGAACAAAGTTGGCTGCGCACGATGCACGAGCACACCCGAGGCAGCACGAACACACCCGGAGTAACACGAAGCAGTTTGCACTTTATTTACTTTTTTCACTGTGCCTCACTTTTGTCACTGCTTCCATTTACTTTTTCCACTCCATACGTCCACTTTTTTCACTGTTGCCGGGAAAGGTTGGCACTGCGCATGCGCCACGTCATCGACCAAAAATCGTTCACTTTTTACACAAGAAACAGGTGGAAAAACTGGCACTTTTTCGCAAATTATAGAAAAAGTAATTTATAATATAGTTGATAAAAGATTTATACAGTTAAAAGAATTGGCTGCTCTGCTGCAACTGCAGTTTCCCGAAAGAAATATTGAATCACACACTTGTGTTTGCAAGAATTGTTATGCGCATTTTACATCCAGGTTTGGTGTGCACTCAAATGTTGCAGTAGAAGATGATATTAATAACTTAGGCCACGAAAATTATGATCTTAATGTAGTAGAGTATGAGCAAGACGATCCGTATGAACCCGATATATCGGTAGCAATTAGTGGAATGAGCGAAGAAATTGCTCGGCTGCAGCTGAACGTCTAACCTTTTCGTACAGAATTAAATGTACCAGAAAGTGAAAGAAAGGTGTACGCTAATAGAAAGCGGAAATAACTTTTAGATGAGTTTTCTGAAGCAATAACAAGTAAACTTTCAAAAGTTTATAACACTCCAATTCCAAAAGTCAATTCATCCAATCAATTCATAAAAAACTTTGGATTGGGTTTGGGGAATTGTACAACAAAATCAGAAAAGATTCGCCTTCTAACGCTGTTACCTGGAGATCTTTCAAAAAATGATATCCTTTAGAAATTTTCAGTTACAAAGTATATGATGGATGAAGCACGGAAACTAAAGAAGGCCAAAGGCGCTTATTACTTGCCTGCTCCATACAGTGGTCATTCTATTCCTGAAGAACATCTCAAGTTGGCATAAGAATATTATTTAAATTATGACTTGGATTGTACTAGGCAGAGTCCACATCAGAATGACGTAATGAATGTTTATGAAAATGGGAAAAAGGTGAAGAAGGTAAAACGTTTTTGGACGTGGAGCATTAATGAAATGTATCAAATTTTCGTAGAAAAAAATCCATCGGCAATCATTGGAAGGTCAAAATTTTATTCACTGCGGCCAAAATGGGTTATCATCGATCCCCCAAGAGAAGTGTGTGTCTGCATTTACTGTGCAAATTTCGAACTGTGTCTGATCGCTCTTCAAAACTTGAAAAGCGAAAAGTCTTCGAACCTAGAAAAGATTCGTCACGAAGTATTTTCGGTGATAATGTGTTCTTCTGCATCAGAAAAATGCATCCTTCAAGAATGCAAGTTATGTCCAGGAGCTGAAGGTTTAACGAAACACAAACTTAATATCTCAGAAGAGGTATCTTTTGAGGAAGAGGCTTTTGCTTTAGGGAACAAAGACGATTTAGAAAAACGCACAACGTCATTTAATACATTTCTCGAAGAACCAAGACATTGAACAGTGAAAGCAAATGTCCATAAATACGTGGAAGACATTCAAAGGGAAGAAATAATCAGAGTAAAAGAAGAAGCAAAAGGTGATCCAAGAAACATTCTTCTACACGGTGATTTTGCAGATAATTGGAGAAGGGTTTTGAAAAATGAAATTCAAAGTTCTTACTGGAAAAGTTTGGAGATCTTAATATTCACAGCAGTTGTCACTGAAAATACAAAACACGATTCTGCTCATGCTGCTTCAGCAATGAATCTTATCACCGAAAATTTGGAAAAAGGTTCTCAGGCTAAATCCATTTAACAAATTATGATTGTCACAGACGGAGTACCTGCTCACTTCAAAACTCGATTTCCATTTCACGAGTTATCAGAATCACCAGTCAAAAAGAAATGGGTTTTCTCTGCAACAGGGCATGGAAAAGGTGCTTGTGATGGAATCGGGGGAATTTTAAAATATTTTGCTACTGATCAAAATCTAAAGAATTCACACTTGGAAGCCATCAAACTTTCTTGATTGAAGTGCAAGAGTACCTTCCTGCCGTTAAACTAATTTTACTCTCTACACAAGATTTGAAAAGTTTTCGACGATTGAAAACGCGAGAGTGAAAGAAGGTGCCGTCCATCCAGGGAATACAAAAATTCCACATGTGGAAGATGGAGATTGATAAAGATGATATCAAAACTGCTTACATGGCCAAAACTGCTAAACACGATTGGGTACCTAATTTATCTACAGCAGCCAATGATTCCTCTTTGGATCCTGAGGAGTCTAATGAAGAATCTGAATAAATAGGTAATAAGAATCTGAAAACGTGGGACCAAGTATTATTTATTCATTTTTTAAACTAAGATTCAAACAAAGTTTTTATACATTATGGAAAAATACCTGGCTAAATGTGAAATATATTTAAATATATTGAATATAAAAACTTTTCAGTTGTATGCAGCGATTAAATCAATTAAATCTACGGCTACCGGCTCCGATGGTATAAATAGTTCCGCGATTCTCCTCTGTGTCCCCTCCTGCTTGCCTGCTTTACTCGAAATGGTGAACTCCTCCCTGAGGAGAGGGATATTCCCTACAGCGTGGAAGGTAGGCATTGTCCGCCCTCTTCCAAAATGTGACCGACCAACTTCCTACAAGGATTTACGCCACATTACTATTCTTCCTTATCTGTCAAAGATCCTGGAAAAAATTTGCCTTCAGCAGCTGTCGCTATACATGAGCAATGATGGGATCCTCTCAAGTCACCAGTCTGGTTTCAGGAAAGGTTTCTCGGCAGCTAAAGCCCTGCTCCATGTATCAGACAAGATAGGCCGGTCACTGGACTGTTCGGAAATCAATATTTTAGCCCTACTCGATCTAACTCGGGCGTTCGAAACCCTCGATAACCAACTTCTTCGAGCCAAACTGAAATCTGAGGGAATTTCTGGGAAAGAAATGTCTTGTTTTAGTGGCTTTCTCTCGGATAGAAGCCAGCGAGGGGAAATATCGAACACCTTAACCTCTTGATCGTCACCCATCCGACCCCCATGTAAAGGGGTCCCACAAGGTGCTGTCCGCCTCTTTTCTCTGTTTACACCAACGACCTTCCAGACCCCTTGATGAAATTCCTGTCGATTTTGGAAGCGGTATCCGGAGGCAAGGTGAAAGTCACGATCCACATGCATGCAGTTGACACACAGGTATATATACGCTGCAAACTGGACGATCTAGATGTCGGTACAGCAGTGTTGTCCCTGGCTTTGAAATTCATCGCGAGGTGGGCTGATGAGCGAGCTCTTATTATTAACCCTACGAAATCCGTTATTCTTCCTATAGGCAACTTTAAAGATGCTCGTTTACTCAACTTTGAGATAGGCGGATCCGCGTTGTCCATCGTAGCTCAAGGGAAAAACTTAGGTCTTAAAATGCAATCCCTTTGGAGTTTCGAGGATCATGTAACCACTAAAATCAAAGCGGCGTATCTGCGTTTAAGAAAATTGTATCCCTTCCGTCGCTCCTTTCCACTCAGGGTAAAACTGTTGCTTTGTCAGGCATTGGTACTGTCCCTCTTTGAATATGCGTATACGACATACGGCCCTTGCCTGAATGCCACTCTGAGAGAAAGGATACAGAGGGTGCAAAATTCGTGCCTCAGATTCACATATGGAATTAGAAAATAGAAATACGACCATATTACACCCGCTTTGGAAGAATCTGGCTGGCTGAAAATGAAGCACAGATGGGAAGTGCAACTATGTGTCCTCTCTTTCAGGGTCCTCTCGCAGGGCGTTCCGGAATATTTATTTGATTTACTGTCATTCGTAGAAGGTAAGCGAGCTAGAAAATCTCTTTCAACGAGATCCGATGGCAAGCTATATGTCCCGCGAGCGAACACATCGGAAGGGGAATCCATTTTTTCCCACGCGGCTCCATGTCTCTTAAACAGCTTAAAAAACCCGCTGGCTTCTTACTCCATCCCCACAGTAAGGAAGGAAATAACTGAACGCCTTCGCACGGTAACATGATTTGTCTCTTCATAATAAGTAATTTGATTCTTCTCTTCTTTTATCTTGAATTCCGTATTTTAGTATAAGTTCTAGAGTATTTCGCATTATGGCACCACAATCAGTTTCTATCTATTTCTGCAATGATCTCGAAAACTATATATTCAAGCCCTAGTTTTTAAGTATCGTTTACTTATATTTTAAATTAGATTAAGAGGGTTAGGTTTGAAAGCAGCTTTAAGCTGTACCCCGCCCTTTGGGTTCTTATGTTAACTCTGTCTGCCATGTACATATCCTTCTTGTTACGAACTCAAGAAAGATTTATTATTATTATAATTAATAATTTTGTAACTTGAATTGTTCCAGCAAAAAATTTGAAAATTCGAATTTATGAAAAATAATGTTCTGATGATAAAAATTGTTCAGCCTCACACAGAGTTTTCCTCATATGAATGTATTTTTTTTTAAACAAAAATGGTGGGTATTTCCATAAGCCAGGCAGGAAGAGAATTTTTTGTTTATGAAATTGAATTTTTTAATTTTTCTTGGAAATAGTACAAGATATCATAAATGCGTAACATAACTTTTTGTAGGACTTTTTTTGATGTGCAAACTATTTCCTTGACATTTTTTGTATCTGTTTTTCTTTTCAAGAAAATTGCAAGAATTCGATTTTATGAAAAAAAATTCTCCAAAAAACAAAAACAACAAAAAATTGGCAAAGAATATAAGTGTGGGTTTTTTTGAAAAACAAAGCCAAAAATTCAAACACGCATAGCGCTGTAAAAATTTTTTTTTTCACAAATCGCAAAGATACGAATCGCCTAATTTCCTCTGAAAAACAAAATATGTTGTCCCCGAGAGATTCTGCAACTTGAAGTGTAGAACCTGCCTGATTTTCATTGAATTCGGTCCATGATGACTTTAATATTTTCTCCTCACAATGCACTAATTTTTATTCTTAGCTGTCCTGAAAACTTTTTTTTTTTTTTTTTTTTTTTTAATTTGACTATAAAGAGTTTTCTCAAAGCACCTACGGCCTTGACGATTGCACACTCATGTTGATACTCGAGCTTCGCGCTCAACAGCTAGGTTATGCAGATAATTGCTTTCGAAAAATAAAACCATGTAAACAAAATGAAACGGAATATGAGAAATTGGTATGCTTTTCGTTGAAATGTTTTCAAAAATTAGATTTCATCATCATATATACTTTACATCGTTGAAATGAGTAATACAAAAAGCACGAAGAAGAAGTTGACTTTGATAAATGTTTACAATAATCTAGTAATATAGACCAGTTTTCTTGTCGTGTACAAGAAACTTTTACAAAAATGTCGGAAAGTCTTTACAAAATTTTTTTTTCAAATTTGAAAATGCTCTTACTTTTCGAATTTTGATCGAATCACAAAATTCTATAAGGATATTTTCGAAATATATTTCACATCTAGTACAAATTTTGATTTTAATTTTTTAATCTATCAGAAATTTTTTTTCTGTCTTTTGGAAATTTTCAAAATGTTGAAAAATATATAACTTTTTGAATTTTCATCAAAATTATAAATTTCATTAGGATAATTTTCGAAACTTTCTCCCATATAGAAAAAACTTGGACAAAAATTTCTGAAACTTGAAAAACAAAAATTTCAAATTTTGAAAAAGCTCTACAATTTTTAATTTTTGTTGGAAATATCTGTTCAACAAACTTAACCTTTATTTTAAGACTCTTGAAAAGTTTATCAAAGGCTGACTCGATTGGACAAATCCTTCAAAAGTTAGCGTGGCTCCAACATTCAGGTAACCATACATACATACAGACATACATGCAGACAGACAGGCACCAACAAAATTTCATGATTTACGGACTCTGTGAGTGCCGAAACGTAATTTTCCGTTAAAAACCATAGATCGAAAATTCGGGCGATCACATTACACTCTCATTAATGAGAATGTAAAAATTAAATTTTTGGAAAACCGATACAAGGTATGTACGAAAAAAACTGAATAGACAAAAGTTATTTAAGCAAAAAAAATTACAAATTAGTTATCTATTATTTTTTGATGGGACGAATAGTTTTTGTTTCATTTGTAAAAAATATCAATAAAAATGAAAAAAATTATATTTTTGGAATAACGACACAAGATACAATAACATTTTATTTAACAAAACTTTTCGCATGTATTGTATCTACAAATTTGCTTAAAACCACGTCACGCTAGAATGCGTAATTTTTGTTTTGTATCGTAACAAATAACATTTAAAGTACCCAAATTAAATTTATGAATGAACGTCACAAGATACAATAAACGGTTGAATAACAAAATTTTTTTTTATAGGACGCGCACTTTTCTTCATTATTAACACAAGACAATGAAAATACGTCTGTTTCGAAATGAATTCATATTACAAATTGTTATTACTTCCAAGAGGTATTTGAGATACATAATTAGGATTTCATTCATCAGAATTCACAAAACTTCATTAAAAAAGTTCATTAGTACAAACAGAAAAAATATAAAGAATAGAGTATTTATTTTTGCATGCCAGGACCGCATTTTATGTCAAGAAGTTCCCAGTGATAGGTGCAGAGCGCGTCATGCACACGCGAAGTACCTACAACACATAATATCGGGTTGCCCGACCCACGCAGGAACGACGGACATCTATAGAAATAATGCGGCCCTAAGAGTACTTTATTACCATCTTTGTCGCTCTCACGGTGTTGGTCGCGACCCTGCCCTGCCAAACGCTCCAAGGGATATATAGTCAATTGTCCCAAATGAAAAGTGCCAAATTTTCTGGAACTACGATTTTCGGGCAGCAGTCTCCGTTGCTCACTCGAGACCTGGCATTGTTCTCCAAGACTTCGAGAAACGAACTATATTCGTGATCGAATTATTGGCTCCGTCCGAATACAACATCACTGCAAAGGAGAAAGAAAAAGAGGAGAGGTATCAAGACCTTAAAAGAGAGCTCCAACGACTGTACACAAAATATTCGGTGCGAGTAATTGTCCTTGTGATAGGTGCTCTCGGAGGTGAAAAACGATCACTGGTTCGAAACCTTAAAGCCATACCCGCGTGCCAAAAATATGACAAGGCACTTGCGAGATGGATGCAGAAAGCTGTCTTCCTTGGGTCGCTTCGTGTCCTCAAGACACACGAGGGTTTCGCCGGCCTGTCGTTGTGATTTCGTCGTGCCCTGTGACCACCCATCTCACGGTTGTGAGACGTGGCCATAGGTGTGATTTACCGCGGTTCTACTGGGGGCTATTAACATTTTTTAGTTGGCAACGCCCATTCAGACTAAATGGGCGTTTTATTTCAATAGGTGTGGAACTATTCGGACTGAGTTCGGAATGATGCGGAATCAGTCGGAATAAGTTCGCATTGTTTAACGGATTCGGATGCAATGGACATTGTGTTCTGATGAGTGCAGAATCCTTCGGACCGAGCGCTGAATGGCAGGCAATCATTCGGAATAAACTCGCGTTATTTGACGGATTCAAATGTAATGAGAATTTTATTCCGATTGATGCGGAATCATTCGGACTGAGTGTGGAATGGCAGCGAATCATTCGGAATGAATTTACACTTTGCGACGGTGTCAGGCGGAATGAAATTTTCATTCTGAAATGTGCGGAATCATTCGAACTGAAGGAGGAATGGCACGAAATAATGCGAAATGAGCTCGTATCATGCGATGGATTCATACGGAAAGAAAATTTTTGCTACGAAATAATTCGGCATGATATTTCGATATCAGGCGGATTCAGACGGAATAAAAATTCCTTTCAGATTTGCGCGGACTCATTTAGAATGAACCTGAAACACTAATTTGGACTAAAAAATAATCAATCGTAATCTGATGGAATCATTCGGACTGCTTTTAGCTTTCAACCAGAAGGTCGGAATCAGTTGGAAACAGATTTCGCATTAGTTTTTAATAGATCGGAATGAATCGGAGTTTTTCAGATTCAAACGGATTCAATTTCATTCCGAAACTTCCATCAGGTTAGTGGTGATCCAGGCACTTAAGGCAATATCTAGTGGTTTTCCACCTACTTAAGGCAAGATTAGTCAGTTCCAGCCACTGTAGTAAAAATCTTAGCTCTCCAGCCCCTCAAGGCAAGATCTGACTTCCAGCCACTTAAGGCAAGATCAGAGTTCTAGCCACTTAAGGCAAGATCTAGTGGTGATCCAGCCACTTAAGGCAATATCTAGTAGTGAAACAGCCACTTAAGGTATTGAGGACATCTGATGGCGATCGAGACATCTAAGGCAAGATCTGAGCTCTCCAGCCAATTGCAATAAGTGGCTCGATATTCAATAGATCTTGCCTCAGTGGCTGGATCACCACTAAGTGGCGAGAACTCTGATCTTGCTTTAAGTGGCTGAAACTCCAATCTTACCTTGAGTATTATGCGACTTCGGGGTCATGGAGCTTATTGATTTTGAGGTTATGAAGTCATGAACGTATGGAATTACAAAAATAAAACTCTCCGAGATTAAGGTTTGAAATTTGCGTATATTTTTTCTCGTTTTTCTGCTGCATTTTCGGTTTGAAGTTTATTGGGATTTGAGATTAATGAGTTTCGAGGTTATAAACTTTGACGTTATGGGTTTTAGGTTTATAGGTTCTATCTATCTGAAGGTTATTGAGATCGAAAAATTATGTCAAGGGTTGATATTGTTGGGTTTTATAGTTTCAATCTGTTTCTTGAGGTTAGAAAAAAACGCTCACGTGATAGAAGAGAGAAACTGAGAATAAACATGCCCAGATGAACCACAACTATTGTAATGATTCCAGAATCTAGATATATGTAGAGGCGCCTTGATATAGCGCGCGAGATGTCAAAATCTCAATCAGTTCAATGATTATAATTATTTTGCCACTTTCTAGTTTCGAAAACCCTCTCTTTTTTCAATTGAAGAAAGAGCCCAAGCATAAAATTCGCGCGATCATGAAAACAGAGTTTTGAAAAGAGCGAAAATCGGGTAAAAATTTTGGTGAAAGAATTTATAGCAGCAAACGGGAAATACGCTTTAGACTTTGGAGTTTAGACGCACTTTCATTTCTCAAGCAAGCCTTTTTTTAAGGTAGATAATTTCATGAAAGGAATCGTAAAATTGAAGGGACGAAAGATTATTTCAACTCGTCTGGAACTTGAGCAATCAAATATTTGGAAAAGAAATAGCTTTATTGTCAAAGACTCTGGAGGCCTAGAGGTGATTGCGTTCGGCCACCCATGTTGCACCAAATGTGTTCACTCAAAAAATATAAGTCATTTTTTCATAGGACGCGTAGTTTTTGTTTTAATCGCAAAAAAATTAACAATAAAATATTGATCGGCAAAGTAAGAAACGAAATACTCCTTAAAGAATGTTGTGCAAACCAGAAAATAGTTGACACATGGGGAAGAAATCAGTTAAGATGGTTCGGACATGTTGAAAGAATGAAAGTTTAACGTCTAACGAAAAAAATGCATGGACGTGAAGGAAGCTAGAGAAGTATGCAATGGCAGAAAAGTGTGGCGACAAATAGTTCATAAAAATAATGTTAGTAGAATGAATAACGCCTGAAACAAAAGACCTTGGATACTAATGGGCCCGAATGGGGAGACTCACATAACAACCTTGTGAAGCTCTTCACTTGAGGTGTGAAGCTCTTCACTTGGGGTGATCGCTACAGAGATTGATCAGCAACCTGGGTCGGAGCAGTGTTGCGGAACGAACGTTTTATTCAAATAAATAACATGAAAATTCTAGATCAATATAAAAAAAATCTATACCTCCTTCCCAAGACTACTATTTTCCAACCGAGCGAGTTACGCCTTCCCCGAAAGGGAAACGGCCTAATGGTATAATAATTTAAAAGCCACTGCTGCTGAAACGCCTGCGTATAATGTTATAAATGATAGAATCATCTTGATAGGCAAAATTTAGACTTTATTTTGCATTATCTGAATAAACAGTCCCGGACAGAGGTAAAGAATATAATATAATGAATTTTTTGATTATTCTGCAGAGTTCATATAATGTTTAATAGAATAGAATTTCGTTTGTATATATAAATACATTGATTACATGTTACATTCTCATCGCCAGAATGCGCTGCTACTGCAAAAAAGTTTATGGTGCCTTGTAGTCCGTTCCTATTCAGGCAGACATACCAAATTTCAGTGCGATACTGGCCTTAGTTTTGTTTTGACAGCTGATTGTTGTTGAAGTGTTTCCCATCATGTTGAGTATGGACAAAAACGATTTTCATTCTCTCATAAAACATTATTTTTTGAGAAGCAAAACGGCGAAGGAAACAAAAGAAAAGTTGGATAAATATTATGGGGCTAATGCTCCGTCAGATTACACCGTCAAATACTATGGTTTCGAGAGTTTCGTGGTAGCCGCAACTCCACTACCGATGAAGTCCGAAGCGGCAGGCCCTCCGATGCGGTTACAGAGGACAATGTCAAAAAAATACATGAAATGGTGTTGGCTAACCGGAAAGTGAAGGTACGTGAGCTAGCAGATGCCACAAAGATTAGTACTGAGCGCACACGCCATATTTTGGGCGAGATTCTGCATATAAAAAAGTTATCCTACGGCTGGGTGCCGCGCACAAGAGCATCGCAACCACGGCTAAAATCAATGATTTAGGGCTCCAATTGCTTCCGCATCCACCGTATTCGCCCGATTTGGTTCCCTCAGACTATTATCTCTTCCCAAACCTCAAAAGATGGCTCATCAATAAAAAATTCAGCTCACGCGAGGAAATCATAGACGCCGCGGAGGAGTATTTTGCAGACCTTTCGGAAAATTACTTTTCAGACGGGATCAAGAAGTTGGAAAATTTCCAGAATAAGTGTATCGAGTATAAAGGGACTACATTGAATAAAATGAAAAAACATTTTAAAAAATTTCTTTTCATTCTCAAGGAGGTTACTTTTCACCCCACCTAGTATATGTTCTAAAAATGACTTAGATTTTTTTTCTCCCCTTTTCAGATAGCTGGAAAAAATCGTTCTGATTGTATGATTTATTAGAAAGAGACGGAAATATATGTTGAAGTAAACCTTGATATTCCTTCTTCATTTTAAATCAAATGCAAGTTTAGTCATTTTTATCTGAAGAACATAGAACATAACATATGGTGGTTGCGGAGCGCAACGACCAAATCTCGCGCCGCAAGCGCGCTGAAACTTTTAGGTTTCTATTATACGATGAACAGAAGCGAGCGTAGAGCGTGAGGTTTACATGATTTTTAAACCAAATATCGAGCGCGAAGCGCAAGTATCTTGATGGGAATGTGTTCCTTAAGGTCGATAGAACCTTAAGTAAATTAGTTCTTCCTTTTATGTAAAACTGACATAATTAAACCGAAAGCAGGTCATAATGATGAAACATACAAAGAGAGTATTAGCCCGCAAGGCGCGGATACCTAGACCTAGAGGAATCGAGCTTAAAGCGTCAGGCAAATGAGTCCAAGCGCGTAACGCGAGGTGAACACATCATCGAGCGCGAAGTGCGAGCAGAGTTTTTGTTTCATATAATGCGTATCTCTTGTTTCAAACGATACAGGGTGCAATAAAATGTTAATCAACAAAATTGTTTTTTTATTGATATGTCTCCAGATTTTTAACTATGTAAATATAAAAATGATTAGCCTAAATTTCCGATCATATTCAATCATTTTGTAGTACTTTTGCCAATTGTTCAATTAACAGTATAATTTCGATGTCTGAATATAATATCATTTTTACTGAAATGGGTATCGAATTTTCATAATTTTCAACCTTTTATTTTTCGAAATCCACATTTAACTTTCCTTTGAAAATTTTCCACAATTCAGAGCGTGATAAATATCCTCACACTTCAGGTTATATCATCATGTCTTCATGTTCTATGTGAAATTTCTCGTTGATATTCTTGGCAATTTGTTACAAAATTCTGAGTATTCTTACAAAATTATAATAGAATTATTTGTATACATTCTCATTCATGCGAGTGTAGTGTTATCGTCCAAAATTTGTATCTCTAGTTTTTAACGGATCTTTCCGTTTTGGCATTAACAGAGTCTGAAAATCATAACATTTTGTCAGTGTCTATCTGTATAACTGTATTTATGTCTGTCTGTATTAGTTCTCACATGAATTTTGTTGTCACGCTAAATTGTAAAGGAGTTTTCATGGTAGCCGCGGAAAATGAGCGTGTTCTACTGCTTCCGAATTGAGCGTAACATCTCTCTTTTCAAGCGGCGTGCGTGGACCGAGTATATAATGTTGGACCTCGCAGTAGAACAGTGGTGTTAGGGTGCGAGGTCAACATTTCATACTAGGAAAACAATAGTGGCGCATGCGCGGTCGCACGTGGTTAGAAAGAGAAGGAGATATGCCGATGTTTTGAGGCAGGAGCAGCGAGGAATGTAAAACGGTGGAAACTGACTAAAAATGTAAACAGTTTCAGACCTTGTTTTTTCTGTGTTTTTTAGTGCCAATTACATGCGCTTGGTTCGCCGACTTAAAAAGAGAGATCACGCTCAATCCGTTCGCAACAGAACAAGCTATTCATTTTCCGCGTCTCTACCATGAAAAATACAATGCATAGCAAGGAGGAGATGTCTTTTCACGGCAAGGGCAATGTTTTCGGAACGAGTGGGAGGCAAGGGCCGACGTCATTGCTCTCCTCCTTGATATGCAATCTACTATATCCAATCAAGTCGGCTTTTAATGCACATGTTTAGGGCCCCACAATGGAGGTCAAGCTGGTTAACCAAATATTCTCCACCAAATAAAAAATTAAGTGCAATTTCAAACTCTAAAGAAGAATAACATATTTTTCAAGATATAAAAAAAAATGTAATAGAATAAAAAATTTTTCTGATAGATAAGGAAATTTCAATCAAATGTTTTACTACATATCAAATGTATTCCGAAACAATACCAACGAAAATTTTCGATTAGATGAAAATTTAAAAAGTTAGATCTACGCAGTCTTCGTGTCTCAAACAATATCGTGATTGTCTTATGTTCCAACAGTGCAGCCTTGTTAGCCACGCTGGCCTGGGTTCGATTCCCTAAGCAGGAAGCGAGGTTGGATGTGTTTCCAGAAAGCTTCGCATCTGTCCATTGGTATACTACCCCACAGATATCCTACAGTTTATATTAAACATGTATTACTGTCGCTAATGACAATATATGTCAATGAAATTTTATCAATTCGACACAAACTAAAATAGTTTTAGATAATTAATAATCGAGTCGATTAGCTACATCGGGCCATTTTTAAAACTCAGTTAAATGATTTTCAATACCTTTTTTAAACGGACTACTAATTTCTGTAGAGTTGACTCAGAACCGAACTTTAAATGAACAAAATCAAAGTCTATAGCTTAATGTCTCTGTTTAGTGAATTGAAAAAACTTATATTTTCTTATTAAAATTATATTGAAAACGTACCTACTTATTATATTCCGTTCCATTTTGTCTACATAGTTTTCTTTTTCCCAGAAAACCGTCTGTATCTTATATAAATATAAAATCGAGCGCGAGGGTCGCAATGAGAATATAATCGTCAAAGCCGCAGATGCTTTGAAAACAGCCTCTAAAACCAATTGAAAAACAATTTTCAGCAGTGGGTATTCTTTTCTCATTTGAACGCAATTCAATGAATACCCGAATCAAAAGCTTTATAATTTCGTAGATGGCTCTTTGAAATGAGTGTTTTTTTCACTTGAACAATTCTTGTCTCTATTTAGGACTAAAAGAGGTGGGGTCCATTTTTTAAAATTCGGAATGAGAAATTTGAGGACATTTTATGTTCCTCCTTACGAATATACCAAAACGTATTTGAAAAGATAATTGTTTCCATAACCGTATTACGAGAATACGAGTGGAATAAAAACCTTAATTTAAGCCTTCGATTTGCCAAAAAAGACAATTTGTGAAACGAATATTCAGAGCTCCCAGGAAAAAATGCTTAATCATTCACTTCGTTGGGGTTTACGTTTTGAGAAAACATTAATGAATTTTTATTCCAATAAATTATCAATTAAGTTTATTATTCGTCTAAGGGGCCTTGCATAAATTACGTAACATCTTTTGGTTGGGGGGGTAGATCAAGGATTTGTCTATGCTGTCTTAAATAGGTAGCGTATGGGGGGAGTACATGATGAAAAGCATTTATTACATATGATATTTTGTTCAAAATTCAACAATCTGATTAACTCTTTTTTCTTTTCTGACAAAAAATTTTGATTGATTAAAAATTTAAACATTTCATTGAATATTCGTCTTCCTGGTTTGAAAATATATTTGTTTGCAGCAGCTTGAACTTAGTTAAAAATTCAACTGTTTTGTAGAAGATTAATATTTTCGGCTTAAAAATTCAATAATCTGATAAAAAATTAAACTATTTGGTCGAAAGTTGAACTACTTTGTCGAAAATTCATTTTTAAGTTATAGATTCATAATTTTGGTTGAAAATTCAACTATTTCGTTGAAAACTCTTTTTGTTTTTGGTGAACATTAATTTTTTTCTTCAATGAAAATCTAACTACTTCATTTCTGTTTCTCTTTCTTTCATTTTTGGTACGAAATTCCTGTATTTTGTTAAAAATTCGTTATTTTTGGTTGTAAATTAATCCTTATATATGTACTTGATTGCATGTTTCATGCTGAAAATTTATTTTGTTGGTTAACAATGCGACTTTTTGGTTGAAAAATAATCTGGTTTAGTTGAGGAGTCAAGTATTTTCTTGGGAATTCATCTTTATTGGTTAAATTATGATTTCAAATAAAAATCTTTTTTGGTTGAAATATGAACTATTACATTTTTTGTTGAAAATTCGTCATTTTGATGTGAAAATGCATCCCTTTTTTTCGAAATTTCTTTTTTTTTGTTGTTAAAAATTAATTTTTCGGTACAAAATGAATCAGGTTTGATTGAAGATTTAACTATTTTGTTGAAAATTTGTCCTTTTGAATTCAATTCAGCTGTTTTTTATTCAAAATAGAAACCTTTTCTTGCTTGAAATATCAACTATTACATTTTTTAAATTGAGAATTCGTCTTTTTTGGTTCAAAATGCAACGACTGGGTAAAAAGTTAAACTAATTTGTTAATTTATATGAAATAGTAATATTTTACCAAAATCCTCCCCGCCACCCAAATTGTCCTACATTCGCTAGTAGCAGCGTCTGCCTTGTATGACAAAGGCCAGAGTCTGGCTCAGCATCTGCTCCCCCTAGTCGACCAGACTGGCGGGAGAAAAGATCAGACCAGACGAAAAACAGAATCTGGTGGATAAAGGAACCAGATTCTGGTATTTCGTTTAAACATTAGTAATTAATGTAGAATATAAATAATGAAACTGGAAATCTAGCAATCGGAAATTTGAAGGAATCACAAGTATGACCAAACATGCAATTAAGCATACGACAACAAGTTACGTTTTTAATATTTCAGTGTGTCTCCTGCAATGTTGTGACGTGTACGCAGTATATTCTCCCAGAAAGGGCTGAAATATAGTGTAAAACTATTACAGAAACCTATTTAGTACCATTTAACGTTATTTTAATTTTGTCTGGTGTATATCGTGAACAGTCTGGGTCAGAATCTGCTATACCAGACTCTGGTGCCAGAACAGCACGCCAAAGCGGAACCAGCTGGGCGCCAGGCTGCAAACAGATTCTTCCTTTTCTGGCGCCCAGCTTGCGCCAGTCTGCAGTTATCTTGCTACTAGGGTTATTCTTGTATGACTTCTAAATAAATTCAAGAAAAAAATTTATTCGGCAAAAATTTCGTACACGGAAAAAAAGGTTGTCGAAACTTTACTTGACGAGTCACCCATTCTAGGATAAGCTACATTTTTTTTTGGATTTAATCTAATTTCCATTAAAGAACTGGCTACTTTATCGGAAAAGTGAAAAAAAGTCAAAGAATTATTGAAACACAATCTAAGAACATCAAGTCTCGAATTTTTATCCCGCAGATTTTGACAAAGTTTTAGACAAGCATTCAATTTTTTATGAAAAGTCCTCCGAATTCCAAAAGATTTGAAATAAAATAACTTTCTAGCAAAGAAAGAAATAACTGATTTATAAGTTTTGAAAGAATTCGTTGACTTTTTTCTACATATCTACATATGAACAATGTACAGTCACATCGGACGCTTGTTTTAACACGCAGTGACGCTCAGGTGAAGTGGTGTATGTATAAGTCTGAATGGAGTCGCGGTAAATGGCAATAAACAAATGAGCGCTGAGTTAAATTTAGCTCTTTACTGGAATTTGTGCAAAATGTTCAATGTGTTCAGGTTAGCCGTGGGGTCCAGTTGTTAGGGATAAGTTGCGTTCGATACCTCACAGACATAGGAGTTAGGAAGTTCGAATCCCGCCGCAGGGTCCCACTAAGAGCAACCGCAATCTAAAAAATGTCAATAGCCCCCAGTAGAACCGCGGTAAATTACACCTATGGCCACGTCTCACAACCGTGAGATGGGTGGTCACAGAGCACGACGAAATCTCGATGACAGGCCGGCGAAACCATCGTGTGTCTTGAGGACACGAAGCGACCCAAGGATGACAGCTTTCTGCATCCATCTCGCTAGTGCCTTGGCATATTTTTGGCACGCGGGTATGGCTTTGAGGTTACGAACTAGTGATAGTTTCACAGCTCCGAGAGCACCAATCACAACGACAATTACTCGCACCTACTCCTTTGCAGTAATGTTGTATTCGGACGGAGCCGATAATTCGATCACGAATATAGTTCGTTTCTCGAAGTCTTGGAGCACAATGTCAGGCCTCAAGTGCGCAACAGAAATAATTGTCGAGAATATGAAGTTCCAATATATGCGGCACTTCTCATTTTCGACAATTGACTCTATTTCTCTAGGAGCGTTTAGCGGAGAGGTATTTGGGCTAATGCCGTAAGAGTGACAGAGACTCTCAGTGCCGCATTGTGCCTTTGGGTGTACGTTGTTCCCGCATGAGCTGGAAAACTAGATAGTATGTGTCCTAGATGCTCGGGGTGTTCATGACACGCTCTGCAGCTATCACCGGGAATATCTTGGCTCAAAATGTGGCGACGGTATGCTAGAGTGGAAATTACACCATCTTGACATGACAAAATGAAGCCCTCTGTGCCCGACTTCAATCCGGGTGATCTTAGGAAAGCAAACGTCAGCTCATACGACATCGACTGATCTTCCACATTTCTGTGGAAGATGCCGTGCATCTTCTTGTCGAGGAGCTCTTCGCGGAAGTTTTTCTCCTGTGCTTTGTTAATCCGGGCTTTCATGAGTGAGTATTTAAGATGGATAAGATTTGATGCATTTTTCTCACCCCTGATATTGAAGTCAGGGCCGAGTGTTTCAGCAGCCTCTTCTGCTGCTTTGTAAAGAAACGCCCCTTTGCCTACTTCTTTGTGTTTTCTGACCATTTTAAGAAGAGGATCTTGTCCATTTGCGACAATATGTACTGTACCCAGAGTAATCCTGTTGTGAAGACATTCAAGATTCAGTATTCCACGATCACCTTGACGGCGTAAGATGTAAAGTCGTGGAACAGAATACTTAAGGTGCATGCTTTTGTTCATGTGCATAACCTTTCGGGACCCGATATCGAAGGATCTGAGCTCGTCCTTCGTACATGGAACTACTCCAAATGAATAGAGTACTACTGGGACGGCAAGCATGTTCGTTGCAAATACTTTGTTCCTTGCCGACAGTTCGGAAGAACATATCTGTCGAAGGAGACGTTTGTATCTGCATCGGAAAGTATCCTTTATAGATGTTGCGTCCTGAATGCGGCTTTGTGGCACGCCCAGGTATGTATAGGTCTCTCCAGCGCAAAGGTGTCGTGTAGCGCTTCTGTAAGCGAGTTCAGGATCTTCGGGGATGCCGTTAAGTTTTCCCTTCTTCAAATTAAACTTGGCGCATTCCTCTAACCCGAACTCTATTCCAATCTCTTGAGTGTACTCTTTGACAATTTTTAGAGCTAGATGTAGTTTCTCTGGATTTCTAGCATATATCTTGAGATCATCCATGTAAAATACATGAGTTACCTTATGCTTTGGATTTCCAGGTTTGCCGCAGAGGTACCCTTCGGAATGGCGAAGTGCGAGAGATAGTGGCAATAATGTGAGGTAAAAGAGGAGAGGGCTCGTGGTGTCGCCCAAAAAAACACCTCTCTGAAAGGTGATACTGTTAGTGAGCATACGATGTTTTCCAGATAAGATGGTAAATCTGATTTTCCAAAGCGTCATTGATCTCTCTATGCATCTCACGATGTATGGATGAACCTTAAAACTTTCCAACAGACAGATGATAAGTCTATGGGAGGTTGAATCGAAAGCTCTTCGGTAATCTATCCAGGCCATCGATAGAGATCATTGATAGGATGCTGCGTCTTGACAGACACATCTATCGATGAGCAGGTTCTCCCGACATCCTGCTACGCCTTTCTTCGAGCCACGTTGTTCATACACCTCTCTCCACACAGGTTAATTTGTCCGAACAATCCTATCATTAAGGATAGCTGTAAAGATCTTATACAGTGTGTTCAGACAAGTCATTGGCCTGTAATTCTTAGGATCAGCTAAGTTGCCCGTCTTCGGCAGGAGCACTGTACGCCCTTCCACCAACCACTCCGGAATAGGCTCTTCCTACATTAGATATGAGTTGAAAATGCGGGCCAGATGCTGGTGGGTTGAAGGAAACGTCTTCCACCAGAAGGTCTTGAAACCATCTGGACCGGGAGCGGAATAGTTCTTCATGCCTCTTAATACTTTTTTCTCCTTGAAGCTATTTATGTTCTTTGTGTCTTCTTGAAGTGGATGTTGGACCTCGTCGACTTCCCTCCAAAATGCTTCGACCTCCTCTGGTTTGGGCGGATGGTCGACAGTAACTGGAGGGTCTTGCAAGATTCGAGATGGGTAAGACAAAAACTGTTGATTTTCTCTGACGCACCTCTCCCTCCGCTCTAAACTTCTCCTAGCGTTAGATAGTACTCGTATTCTGTCAACCATATGCTGCCTGATTGTCAGTAGCTTTGACTTGTTGATTGTGTGATGAAGGATCTGCAGTTCGCGTGCGAATTTCCGAACTTTGGCAGTGAAAGTCCTGCCAGATGTTATGTAGTCCATCACACACTGAATGCGGGACGCGTACTGTTTTGCCCAGCCTATCTTTGTGCTGAGTTGATGTTTTCGTCTTTTGGTCTTATGATCAACCGTTGGCTTTGTTTTACAGTTTGCATCTGCCAAAGTTCTGACTGCATTGTACACACAACAGTTGATAGTCCAGAGATCAGATTCTTCGGAAAAATCTCCACGAAGCTCATCATCCAGTTCAGTCAGGTCTTTGGGCTTGGGAGAAACCTGAATGTTGATGTTTCTCCTAGTCCTGAAGCATCGTTCTTCATCTATTGGATGTCTGTTCGCGGTTAGTCTCAATGTCTCCTTTCTTTCTCTATGGCCGGCTTGTTCTGGCTGTGGTAGAGTAGGTGCTCCGCTTACATAGCCCCTTTTTCGGAGTTGTTCGGCATGATTTCGCAGACGTTGTTGCGAAAAGTGCGAGAGCTCTGGGTGTTTCTCGCACCACAGAACCTACAGTCGTGCCATGTAACCTTCTCGCTCGGGGCCATACTGCTATCGTATCACTCTAGCAGGTCGTCATTGAGTCGATCCGTCCACCTAAAAGTTTCGAGATTCTACCGGTACATCGCATTGACTCCGTCTTAATGGGCTCCCCCACCTCTAGGGTAGTCGGCATTATTGTCCGACCCATTGTCGGGAGCCCTACGCGTTTGATTGTTTTGAACCGCACTCACTACAACTATGTTTGGTGTTGTCATTGTTGTTCCCACGAGTAGCTAGGGAAAGGGTTCGTCCATCCTTGTAGAGCATCGCTTGCAAATATAATATATATATATATATACTGCAATCAGCGGCTTTTGGCCGGGTTAATTATTATTGTTAATTCAATTACTTATAAGAAACTCTTATGAGAAACTACGAACCCTAACAATTCAAGCGTGAATGCACGGATTTCTCGCTGGAAATGTTACGGTGGAAAATTACATCTATAAAAAAAACTCTATGCAGCTTGCACTTCGGGCAGTTGCTTTTGAATGCAATTATAAGCTAATAGATCGCTCGGCTAATTGTAAAGAGCACAACGGGCTCTTTTAAAATACAGAATAAATCTAATGAAATGCTCTGCAGCAACACTAAAGAGATTACATATAAGATTATGACACAGCTAAATTCTAATGAGAGTTTATACACAAATAATTCTAAATCACGTTCTTGCGATGCTGAAAAAAGAGAGTAAAATGGATATAAAATGATGAAACGAAAATATAAAACTAGAGGGAATAATTATGACGAGAATAACGATTCTCGATCCTAAGAATACAAGTTGCACACGTAAAGATATAAAATATTGCAGTTTATTCTTTATACCGAAAGAATAACTGCAGTTTTTCAAAATAAGATATCGCACTTGATTTTGGCCTACAATTTCCAGGTCAGTGACCAGAACAGGTGATTGCTTTTCCGTGAAAGCAAGGATTCGTTCGGTAAAGACAGATGTGACTCTCTTGATGCCAAGCCTCAGACAATAAACCTCAGATAATGCCTCTAATAATTATGATTTTATTATTAACAGGGATTATCCTCAATTTAGTCAGTTTAGCGTCAAAATATCCCACCAGGCTTTATGACCTGTCGCTCAGGCCTCTCGGTCCTCGAGATGCGAGGGAGTCGCTCGGGCACGTTCGCTTCCCTTCGCAGCTGAGGAATGTCGCACCGCAGGTAGCCCTCTATTGTTCTCAACTTGGGGCGGAAGTGAAAAAGCGAGCGTCTCTGAACGATGCTTGCTTTTCAGATAAAATCTCTAAATTTACGAAGTTATATTTTCCAAGATTTTAGCCCCGAAGTTTTAGAAATATGAAAATATTAAATAGCCTCAAACTTGACTAGCATTTGGAAATATGGACAGGGTCCCCCGGTACAACCAGGTTCTCTCTTGAAATCGCAAATGCCTGTAAAGGAGTACTAACCGACGCGTTCAGATGATACCCGATAATTTGGACAGTGTCCCCTGGTACAACCTGGTTCGCTCTCGAGAATGCGGGTGTAATATGAATTAATTGTACGACGCGCTTGATTGATACCTGATAATATGGACAGGTTCCCCCGGTATAACCAGGTTCGCTCTCGAGAATGCAAGGATAAACTGAGATATTTGTTCGCACGAGAAAACAAAGAAAACACAAAAATCAAACACAATGAATTCACAAAAATGCACAAAAACACAAATGGGGCACAAATCAGGCTCTAATGAGGCTCAGATATGGCAGTCGCTCAGAGTCGCTCGGAATGTCGCTTTGGCTAGCACAGCTAGAGATGCAATCGAAAATGCCTTGAAATCCTCGGTTAAACCGAATATCTCAAGGCAGGCAGTAGTGCAGGAATGAAAGGTTTCCCCTTCTGTCCGCACCACTAAGAATTTTCGACCCTATGATCTTTAGCTGAGTTAGAGCAAAGAACAAAAATAGAATGGCGTTTTTCGCCCGGGGCTCGCCTTTTATTCACTCTGCCCTCCCACGCTTACGTAAGATCTCTCGCGTGGGAGTTCTCGAGTTTGCGCTTTAGCGTTTCTCCTGTGGAATGCTTCTTTTTAGAAAACATCACAGAGGAGAAACTACTATAGCCTATTTTCAGGAACCCCTTGAAACGCGGGGGTTACAATACATATATATATATATATATATATATATATACATACATGCATGTATACATGTGTGTGTGTGTGGAATGAAGAAACCGACCTAAGAGCATCAAAAATCTAACGCGAGGATTTTCATGATTTTCAGGAGTGAAAGCATGCCTGATCACCACCTATCTCACGGTTGTGGGAAGTGTTTGCCGCTGAAATTTTACGTCGATTTCGCTGGGAGCGGGTGCAATTTTTCAGATTAGCACCCGCTCCCGGCGAAATCCTGCGGTGATCCTTATGACAAACTTTTAACTATATATAGGCATAAATAAGCTGCTTTCACAAGTTTGCGACATAACCTGTAATAGAGTTCTTAAATGCTCAAGAATTTCTGCTGAGCAAATGCTCTCGAGCATATGCTTAGCATTTAAGCTCAAAAGGAGCATTTATGGTGCATTCAAGAGAATTTATTGTTAAAATAAATATACATTATAATTAATACAGATTTTTTTTCACAAACACACTCCGTAGTGAAGTAAACATATATTTGATGTTAAGTATGTACTGCTAGATGCAAAAAATATTTATTTTATTTTTTGACTCCTTTTATAATCTGAATTTAGCGCCATTTTTCTTATTTGAGGCGAAATATTTTCCCGAGAAATTTTAATAATATAATTATTATTTGGGTTATTCAAATAATTAGAGCTATTTAAACAATTGCAATTTGCAATAAATCAAAAAATGTAAACAGGAAGACAATTTTGCTTTATAATCCGGGGTAAAAAAATGTTGTATGGGACTGATCTAGGAAAACATCTAGGAAATCGTATAGATGTCGTCTCTCAGATAGTATAATAAAAGTATGGTATATGAGACAGTCCCATACTTCGTGTCTATTTGAGTTATGTATGGTGGATGTAGAGCTTAAATCTAGCTGAAGTATAACAAGATATAGTCGAAGTATAGTAAGAGTATAGCTAAAGTATATCTTAGAAGTATTGCTGAAGTATAGCTGATGTATAGCTGATGTATATCTGTACAGTATAGCTCAAGTATTTCAGGAGTATAAATAAAGTATGTATAGAATAAAAAGATAATATGAAATAAGTACAAACGTTGTATTCTTGATGATGACATTGAACACCTGAAATACATCAAATAAGAGATCCAGAATCATGACTTTCACAGCGTGAAAAAAATATATATTTATTGCAACTTCTAAATTTAACAAAACTTAAGAAATTCTTTATAAAATTAAAAATATAACATAATGTCTTTTATCTAAATAATAAATCAGTCAAAATTTTTCATACAATAATAATGCTTTGGTTAGGAATCAAAGATTACTGGATTTCTTACCCACATATAGAAAATAATAAGGAGAATATAATCTTCTTATTATATACATCTTCTTGCTTTAAGGAATCTCCATCTAGTTGAAGAAGTGAATGGTTGAATTTTAACTCCAAAGTAGATTTCGTGAGATAAATATGGAACGAATTTTGTTGAAACTTGAAGACTATTAACTGGCTTCTTTATTGAATTCGCGAACAATATTCGTTGCACACTTTTCTCATGAAATTATTTAAATCACGAAATTTTTTCATTTGCGGACGATCTGTCATTCACGATTTATTATGTTCTATCCCGTTGCTATGATATATTCAAAAACAAATGAACTCATATTGTATGCGATACTTTGGCCATACTCAAGTATAGATTAAGTATATCCTATGCTTCAACTATATTTAAGTATAGATGAGGTACATCCTATTCATCAGCTATACTTAAGTATAGATGAAGTATATCATATACATATGAATCCAAGCGAAACTTGGAGCTGAACTCCAAAATACAAATTTTTCGGAGTCACTCCAGAATTTGCCTCTCCTTTTTTTCGACCGTCGTCTTTAATGAAATTTCGAAAAATATTGTTTTTCTTCGGTCTATCGGTCCCATCAGTAAAGAAAAAGAATAAATAAAAACGATTCTAGTTCTT